>CM008341.1:3744895-3761095 GCA_002525835.2 Ipomoea batatas | reverse complement strand
AAGTTGAGTGGAGAGAGTTGACCACACTTGAGATTGAGGAAGGGAGTGAGGAGATATGGTTAGAAACAAATGAAAAAATCTTTAGGGTGAAAAGAGAGAAAAAAAAAAGGAAGTAGACACCATCCTAGAAGAATTAAGGAGGGTGTTCGAGCTTAAAAATCTTTCATTTACGTATACTGTTCTTTCTTTATCTTTGTAGGAGTTCAAGGATGTTTCCCACCTTGGGACATTCCTTGAAGCGAAGGTTCATGGGATGCTTGGTAAGGTCCCTAAATCTGTGTGTCTCGAAGGATAGGCCACATTATGTCTGGCCAGGAGACATTAAACCATGGCGCACTTGGGAGGCAGTCCCAATGTTATCTTACTTTTTCTCGAAATTTTTCTTACTTTCTATAGTATGTTTTACTTAGTTTTATTTCAAATAATTTTTCTATAACCTCTGTTGAACTAACAAGTACAGATTCAACAACCGAGAGTTATAAAATTGCCCGCAATCAATCGACGAACATCATCGCTAACCAAAGGAGAAAAGGAAACCGAGGTAGGCTCAAACACAACACACCTCCACGCCACCACCACGCGTGTGGCTAGGCGTGGAAAATTTCCAGAGAGCCTCCACGCCGCTCACACTCGTGTGAGCAGGCGTGGGAACTAACCTGAGGGCTCCCACGCCCACCACCACGCGTGGTATCGTAGATTTTCGCGCGAAGTGGTTTAAAACCCTTTCCTTGCTTCATTTCTTTCTCCACCACGAGCAAAAACTCTCCCAAGCTGAAAATATACACTTTCTAAGCATTTCCTTCCAAGTCTCTCAACTTTTCTCAAAGATTCTAAGTCATTTCTAAGGTATGAACATACTCTTCCTTGCTATTCATTTGTTTAATGAAGAACTTGTTCTATTTTGAAGAATATCTCCATGGGTTTTTCTTGTATGACATTTTTCTTGAGATATATTGTTATGAGATGACTTGATAGACTTTTTTTTTTGAAAATTGACTTGATAGACTTATATTAAGCCTACATTGCTTCTATAGACTAGAAATTTCATGTTTTAACATCTCTTTGTGACTAGATCTTAAAACTGCTTGATTTGGGTTTTCTCTTGTCATGATGAGATCCTTGTTGATATAGTAAGCATGATGGGAAAAGTTTGCAACTTTCCTACTCTATAGGCACCGCATTGCTATATTCTACTAGATAGATGATCCAATTTTAACTTTCATGAAACTTCCATTTTTCAACCTTGAGCTAGTCTAGAGGTAGAAGATGAAGTTGACCATGTGTTGACCTTTTGACTATGAAATGAGTGTGGAATATTATGAGCTAATTCTTGCATGTAGAGGATAGAATTGTTGAAGGATATAAAAATGATGGTTGCATGCATTGAATTTTTATGGTTTCTTTTTAAGATATGTGCAATATTGTTCATAATCAATATTTAAGTTTGGCAAGTGTTTTTCCTTGTGTTGCTTTGTTTACATATTATATAGGAAAAGATGTCTTCGCCATATGAGCTTGCACAACAGATTGCTCAAAGGCTCCAGAGAGGGAAAGCTCCCGCAAATGAAAACAATGCCAGGGACACTAACAATCGTTACATAGAAGTACCCACCGGAACTCAAATTCTGCTGATGACTGCTACAATGCTGGGACGATATAGGCAATTGTTAAACTACACTATTGTGCAATGGAGGTATGTGGATTTGAGAGTACTGGAGGATTACGAGTGCAAATATGGACTAGAGAGGTTGATTGCAGAGCCGTATTGGAACAACCTGCTGAGCTGGAGACAGGATACTTTTATCCCTCTAGTACATGAGTTCATCGCAAGCCTGAAAGTTGATGGAATGGCTGGAGATCTCTACAGCCCCACCATCCAGTTTAGACTCTTAAACCAAGACTACAATATTTCGGCCAACCAATTGGGAGTTCTCCTTGGATTTTATAATGAGGAAGATCAATCAAAGCACTGGTACAGGAGACTGAGACATGACTTTGGAGACCGAGATATACCAAGAACATATTGGTCGAAAATTGCAAGACAAGGAGTCAATTGGGGGGGGTCGAGAGTGAGAATTTCTCAGGTTGTAAGGGAAGATTTAAAGGTTTTGTGGAAAGTAATCGCTCATTCTTGGGAAGGAAGGCCAAAGACTTACGACCGGGTCTCAAAAGCGGAACTATTTATGCTTTGGAGCATGGACACCGGAAACTCTGTGAACATGAGCGCAATTTGTAGAAACTTGCTCGTGGCACAACAGCAGGAGTCAACCAGGGCAATCTTCGTAGGCCCATTGGTTACAAGGCTATGCATCTCCTTGGGCAATCAAATGAAAATTAATTGGTTCGAACATCGACTTCCAGGAGCGCATGTAGTTCCTTTGTCACCCGAGGACATTGCAAAACTTCACTTGAGACAGCTAGCGCGAACAAGAATAGATGAGGAGATGGCGGATGATCACACAACCTCGCCCTTGACGTCCCCAGGATTCACTCCTTCTCCGACGTCGTTCAACTCTCAATCTCTTTCGGAAATGTACTCGCCGCTAGCCTCTTCAATGTATTCACCACCGCCAAGAGAGCCCGGACCGTCCATGCCCCCACCACAACTTGAAGAGCAAGATCCCAACTCCTCTACCTTCAACATTCCAAGCTGGTTCACCCCAGTAACTGATTGGAGATCCCTCCAGCATTTCCAGTACCAATTGCACTTGGAGTAGATGCAAAAGTTGGATGAAATTTCAAGAGAGATCAAGGAAACAAGGAGAGCATAAAGGAAAGAAGAAACTGAAGAACATGAAAAGACAAAATCTTAATGATGATGACTTGTGAACTGTTAACTCTGAACAATTGATTGTGGACAATCTTTTTATTTTCTGTTTATAACTTTACCTGCAATTCTGTTTATGTTTTGTCGTGCACGTTTCGTCTAGCCAAAGACGTTAAACGTGGCGCTTATGGGAGGCAACCCACAAATAAAAGAAAAAAGGACCACTCCACCAACAACCATGAAAACCAATCTTGAAAGGGCAAATTCAGATTGCAAAATATTTCTAAGGATACAAATTGTAAGTATTTCTTTTATCCTAATTTAATGCCCTGTTTTGGTGCGCTTTATTTTCTAGAATCGCAAATGAAGAGCTGCATGAAATTGTTGTGATAGATGTAGTTTGTTTGGTAGAACTGTTTAGCCCAATTCACACTTTTAAGTGTGGAAAAGGGGCATGTGTAGAACCCTTAAACATATATCCTTTTTCCTCCGTTCCCTATGGAAACATCGAGGACGATGTTTATTTCTAAGTGTGGAAAAGGTGTATGCTTTTTGCTTCTTGAAACAGTTAAGTGATTAAGTGATAAGGTATAGGAACCTAGAGGGTGTGTTATTGTCAATACTATCTAGGAGGGCTCCTAACCTTGTGCCAAAAATTTAATGTCTTAAATATGCTTTGGAAAGTTACACTTTGCACCAATTTGCACAATTGACCCACAAAATTGAAAATTTTTATGAGTGCTTGCATGCCTTCACCTTGTATTTTGTTTGGACCTTAGTCAAGGATCACTCGAAGTGGGAGTGTAAATCCCTTGAGCTTTAGAAAGATAAGAATTGCGAAGCCCGGAAATTGAACTAATCTAGCAGGACATGGGTCAAAAGGAGGGCCTAAGTGAGCTTTGAGTGAAAACAATCCCTAATCCCTAGAAAAAGGCATGAGGGGTTGATATGGTGAAGCGTGAATAAAGGCTTTAAAAAGGGCCACTCCCAGAGATAAAATTTGAGGGAAGCCTTCTCGCTAGGAAGTGTTCAACCATAGTCTTCGAATGCTATATCTGGATTCGGTTGTCCGCTTTAAAATGTTCCTAGGAGAAGAGAAAAATTGAGAGGAGGTGAGCCGCCTCGCTAGGATTCGGGCACCCATTGCACTGACCTTCGAAAAAGCATGGATCTCCATGTGAAGTCGGGTAGTCCGATGACGTTATCCTAGGAGGTGAGAAAATAGAGTGATCGCCCAAGCCATGGCGATGAGCGGTCCATGTCCCTGCCTCACTTATCTTAATGTAAAGGGGCTTTGGCGTTAGGGGAAAGTTGGCTAGGGGGTGAGCATCGTTTCCACTAGTCGGATCGGCTAGAGGCCCCTAGAAAATACAAGGTGAAACCATTTTGTCACTTGCATGCTTGAAAGTGTGAATCAAACTTTTTATGTTGTATCTCCTGAGACTTGACTTCCTTAGCTTATTTCTTACATTTTGTTGGCACGAGTTTAGCAGTTTTGGTAGATAGTGTAGGGGATTTCACCCGTTCAACTCCAAACACCTACACATCACTTGATTGGTTAACCGTGAAAGAAAGAACTATCCTTGGTGCTTACATAATTATGGCTTAGAAAAGTATGCTTGCTTGAGGACAAGCAAGGTTTAAGTGTGGAAAGTTTGATAAGTACCAAGAATAGCACTTATAAAGGGTCTTTATTAGATTAAAATAGCATTGTTTTGGCATCCATTTACAACAATTGCATGCGTTTCAGCTCAAACGCGATTAGTTTCCTCTAACAACATTTCCAGAAAGAGTTTTGAAGCATTTCACAGGTTGGAAAGGGATTTGAAGCTAAAATGGAGCAAAAAGGTGAACAAGCCAGCATGCAATAGCGCCCCACGCCCCCTCACACGCGTGTGGCTGAGCGTGGAATCATTCCAGAGAGCCCCCACGCCACTCACGCGCGTGTGAGCATTCGTGGTCGGGCCAATGGTTATTTTGGGAAAGTTGTCCCTTTTCTTTGTCACCTATATAAATCCTTTTTGTCCAAAACCTAGAAAAAAAGAGAGGAAGAGTTTGAGATCAGAAAAATTGATAGAATAGGATAGATAGATCTAGAGAGTTTTCTCCCCTCTTAGGGGAAAACTCCTTTCATTCATAGATAGAGTAGAGTAAGGGCAAGAAGGAAGATTGGGATTCAAGATCAAGGTGTAAAACCCCCTTTTTCCAAGGGGTGGTAACCATTCTCTTTAATTCCTAATCTATTACTTGTTTCTTTGAATTTCCTTTCCCTTTCTTGTTTCTTATTATGTTAGAGTAGATTAGAAAGGGGATTGGTGGCCCCATGGTAGATCTATGTGGATGTTTAATATTATTGCTTTGATTTGTGATTGCTTGTTTGTTGGATGTTGAACTTGTGTGGATGATGTTCTTTAAGCTTTGTGCCTTTTGTGGCCACATTAGGTAGCAAACTCAAAGGAAGTGAGTGTGTGCGCGATAGCGGCCACTCACGAGTCTAACTCACCCACATCTCCGCTCTTAGTCCGAAAGGACAAGATCCTAGAGGAGTGGTAGACAAAGTGTTCGATGAAATGCCCCAACCGAATGAGGATGTGGGAGTCCAAAGTGTGACGCCACTTGGTGATGTGCCACGAACTCCCTAGTCTATTCCACAACTTGCACTCGCAACACCATCCAAAGATAAACCACATGGAAAAGCCTAAAGCCCCAATCTCCACTTTACTTTTCTTTATTTTACACAACCACTATCAACCTTCCCCTTCTTACAAATGAATCCAACCCTTAGCTCTTCCGTAACTCTTTCTCTTCAACCTCTTAGATGCCAACACACTAACTCGATTCCCATTCGTCATCCTTGAGAGACACGACACTCGGGGAGTCTTGACTCTTCGTTTTACCACCTTCCGTACCACTTCACGTTCACTCACCGCATACAAACATCATTGTCAGATAACGTTCTTACACATATGCCAAGCCTTACACTCAAAGGATCGAGGAGCTAAGGATGCCGCTTGGGTATCAATCGCTTAAATTCCAACAGTTTGATGGGAAGGGAAATCCTAGGCAACACATTGCTCATTTCGTGGAGGCTTGCAACGAGGCTGGACATATGGTGATTACCTAGTTAAGCAATTTGTTCGCTCGTTGAAGGGAACAACTTTTGACTGGTATACTGACCTTGAGCCAGGATGCATTGACAGTTGGCATGACTTGGAGCGTGAATTCCTGGATCGTTTCTACAGCACAACGAGAACTGTCAGCTTCGTGGAACTCACCACTACCCACCAGTGGAAAGGCGAGCCTTCCGTTGATTACATTGAAAGATGGAGAGGCTTATACTTAAATTGTCAAGAAAGGATATCACAACGTGCTGCTATTGACATGTGCATTCAAGGAATGCGCTTTGAGCTCTCTTACATCTTACAGGGGATTAAGCCTAAAACGTTCGTGGAACTGTCTAGCCGAGCTCATGATAGGGAATTGAATATCGCGGCCGGAGGTGGGTTGAGCGCGCTCAACATACCGGGCTCTTCGAAGGATAGTGGGAAGCAGGATTTTAAGAAAGGGGGCAAACCCTTTACAAAGCAAGAGAAAGGAGAAGCAATGAATGCAAAGGCTGGAGCTATCAAAGTTTTTACTAAGGCAGCTGAACCTCTCAAGCCAAGACCATTTTATGGTCCGTCAAGTGGAAATAGGATGATGACTATAGAAGAGAGACAAGAGAAGCAGTACCCGTTTCTGGAGTCCGATATCTCCCCTATGTTTGATGAACTTCTTAAGCTAAAGTTGATTGAGCTACCGGAAATGAAGCGTCCCGAGGAAGCTTCTAAAGTTAAAGACCCTAATTACTGCAAGTATCACCGTCTCATTAGTCATCCCATTGAAAAGTGCTTTGTTTTCAAGGATAGAGTCATGGCGTTAGCACGAAATGGAAAGATAGAACTTGCTGATGCTATTGAAAGTACGAATCAAATTACGATATCGCTTGGAAGGTTTGCTCCACTTCTCGATGAAGATTCTGGAAAGGAGAGAGGAGGAGAAAGAAAGCGTCCACTCCCATTCATCGTTAAGCATGTTGCTCAAGCAAAGTTGCAACAAGCTGATGATACCTCGAGCGGTGACTGGGTAACTATTACCCATAAGAAGCATAAGAAGGTGGTCAACCATGTGAGATCGCGAAGGCAAGCAGTAAAGAAATGGATTGAGAAGGGTCCATCAAAAGGCCATATCTACAAGTTAAAGATGAAGAAGGATGTTAGCAAGCCGCAAACCCCTATGACATTGGCTCAATACATGCCGAAGGAGTTTGATTTGAAAAAAGTATGTATATCTAGTTCATGTTTGAACACCAATGATGCGCCAGTTGAAATAGGAGAATGCTCATCCCATGTAGAAGGCGAAGGGGAAGAAGTGCAAATGTATAAGGCTACTTCTTATTCAGCTGAGATTACATTCAGCGATGAAGATTTGTTACTTGGTGGTATACCTCATAATCGCCCATTGTTTGTTGAGGGCTATGCATGTGAGAAGAAACTTAAAAGGATTATAATTGATCAAGGGTCAGCTGTCAACATCTTATCACTTCGAGCTTTGAAAGATCTTGGGTTCTCTATAGATGATCTTGCCCAAAGTCGCCTGATGATTCAAGGATTTAATCAAGGGGTCAAAGAGCATTGGGTGTCATTAGACTTGAGTTGACAGTTGGAAAGCTAAGTTCAAGCATATTATGTCACGTTATAGATGCAAGACATTCTTATAACCTGCTGCTAGGACGACCATGGACACATGAGAATGGGGTGATTCCATCTTCGTGGCATCAATGTTTGATGTATGAGAAAAATGGAGTAGTAGAGAAGATGGTTGGTGATGAGAGCCCATTCACTGAAGTTGAGTCTTACTTTGCTGATGCGAAGTTCTATATGAAGAAGCAAGTTGTCGTAGAAGATATTGACGAAAGTGAAGTCAATGCGTCGCCTCACCCAAAATAGAAGGGAAAACAAGTTGTTGAGCAGCATCAACCAAGTAAGGAACTTGTCTTTCCTCTTACAAGGATTGACACGCTTAAAGCTCAGGAAGAAGAGTCGCTTGAAGATAGAAGCAGCGATAAGACGAGTCAAGTACTGCCCACGCAGCGCACTGAAGGCTTTGATCCAAATGCTTATAAACTCTTAGCCAAGTCTGGTTACGATCTTAAGGAGCCACAAAGGTTGGGAAGGCTTATCCCGAAAACTGGTGGCAAAGGAATTTCAAAACAGCAGGAAGTTCATACACGGAAGGGGTTGGGGTATGTTCCACCAAAACCCGTGAAGATATTCATAAATCGAGCTACAAGTAACTGCATCACTGTTGAGGAGCAAGGTAAAGATAAGAAGCAATCTGTTTTTGACAGGATTGGTAAGGTGGAGTCACGACAATCAGTCTTTAACAGGTTGGGGGCAAGTCCTAGAGAAGTCAAAAGGAAGCCTGTGCATGAGAGACTTGGACCTGTCACTATCATTAAGAAGCGTAACAAGTCCCCTCTTAGCATAGAACCATCAAAGGAAATCAAGAGTGCAGTCCCTTTTCGTATGAGACGAGAAGCTGATGTCAATGTTCTGTGTGGCGAAGTTTTAAAGGCTCGGCCGAAGATTATTGTGCACACTTCTATGCAAGAAGAAAATGAAGAAAGTATGAAATCAAGTTATGCAACATATCAAGATGGGCAAGATGTGGAGGCACCCAAGAGTTAGAAGGTGATCGCATGGCCATGATACTTTAATGAATGAGAAGAAATCCACCAAAAATGTTGCACGTGGTTAAACTGCTAAACATCTCACTTGTCTATGGGTGGGCCCAAGTCATAGACACTCCTGACTCGCATGAGTTTAAACTGCGTTGTAACCCCTCGTATTTTCCGATAAGTTTGAGGTTCGGAAAATATGTCTTTAAGTTATGACATTCATGAAATGATCGCTCGATGCCTCAAAAGAATTATTATAAGTAAGGACAGTTAGTAATAAGCTGCGATCGTACGTACCGGTCACGAACCGAGAAAATTTTAAGGATGAGGATTCAATTCGGATTTTCCAGAATTGGGAGTATTAAGTATCATACGATTAGGCCTGAATTTTAATTGGTTCAAGGGAATTTCTAAATGGACCGTAAGGGATAAATTGTTACGGACTCTGAACCTAAATTTAGCGGATTATCGGAAAATTCCCAAAATTGGTGTTTTGCGACGGGAATATTTTTACGATAATTTTGGTATTAGAATTTTCCCGAATTAAGTTATGATCCTCCGAACATTCATCTGATTTAAGCTCAAACTGGCCAATTAAATTAATATCTTCATAAGGGATCCATGAGGTGATGACAAGTGGCAAGGCAATCCTAGACTAGGATTTGGTCATTTATTGTAACATTAATGAGGTATGGAGCTTTGTACTTGTTGCTTGCCATCCAAGAACAAATCACTCCAAGATCATCTCTCTCCCCACTCTCATTTTCGTATAGCACCCTTAGGAAGAAGAAGGAGAAAAATTAGTTTGGTCTTCCATTGTGATCCAAGGGTTCCTTAGGCATTTCTTCAACTCCAAGAGCTCTCCTATAGGTAAGAACTTCGGTTTTGTTCGGTTCAATCCCTCCTAAGATTTAAGCTTGAACTTAGGATTTATGAAAATATTGTTGTTATGGTGACATTTTTCTATAGGATTTTTGGAGAAGAACTCCAAGGAGAACATCCTCAATTTTTACGGATTTTAAAGGTTTCTACAAAGGTAAGGAATTCCCTTAAGTTGGAATTAGTCACTTGAATTTGGATAATTGATTTTGGTTAAAATATGGTGTTTTTGGAGCTTGGAAATATTTTTGTATACATGTTCATAGCTTGGATATGCTTGTATATGTTGTATTTAAGTCCATAAAAGCTTATACTTGTGGAAATAGAGAAAGGAAAATCAGGGCAGATTCTGGCAGTGACTTTCGTGAATTTTTGGGAAAAATCGGTAAGGTATTTTGATCCAATTTTTTTTAGACATGTAGTTCTATAAGTCTAGAAGCTGCCTATAAAATTTCATAATTTTTGGAGTAGTATAAGTATGGTTTCCGGAAGTCTTCCTAAAACTGGTCCAGAGAAGGAAAGTTGCTGGACAGCCCACTGCCAAGGGCAAAAATGTAATTTTCTGTGTAAATTCGTGAACCTAGGTGACCAAAACGTTTTATGGACATCAAGTACTATGAGTTAGGGTTCTACCATAAAAATTTCAAGTGAAAAAGAGTTCGGGAACTATTGTTACCGGCTCAATCTTTCGGACTGCGCAAAACTGTAATTTCTGGACAGAGGCAGTTAGAAACAATTTATGATTATGGATTGTGTTAATGATAATTGTGAGGTAGTTAGTGAGTTAATGGTGATAAAGTTAGGTAAAGATATTATTATGATGTGTATTGAGGAAATTGTCATATGGAAATGTTGAGATAAAGGTTGTATATGGTGAATCTTGAGAAAGTAGTTGTTGGATGTTTTTGGGTTATGATTAGGCAATGACCTTACCTATTAGAATTTATATATGTTTGGATGTACGATATCCTCAAGTTATGATCTAATGGTGTTGATCATGGTGGAAGTTGTTGAGGACGATAGTTAAGGATGTTGGTTGATTTTAAGTGTGAGATGGACATATGAAGTATATCAAAAAATGTTTGTGAAAAATTACGTTGAAAGACGTATGCTATTTTGGTATAAAGGTTGTAAAAACCTTATTGTTTGAGAAAATGATGTTTGAAAAGCCTGCGGGCACTGAAAGTATTTTGAAAATCCTTCAGGGGCTAAAGAGGTAGCCGATTTCAAGTATTGGACTCATTTGTGAAATATGTCCAAATAAGATGATTTGTTGTAAGAAAACTGAAGGAAGGATAACGTTTTCAAAACCGTAGTTTCTAAAGTAAGTGAGGAGGACCTTGATTGACCCACGGGTGGCTTAAAGTGCCATGACCCAGTGGTCGTTATATTGTTAAGAGCGAAGTCTATTCGCCGTTATGTCGTCATGTTGGGAGAAGGAGAGGTGCCCACGGGAAGGCTTGAGTGCCACGGCCCGGGGTTGGGATAAGGGAGGAACCTACGGGAGGGCTGGAGTGCCATGGCCCGAGGTTGTAGGCCTCACTCTTACTATATGAAACTAAGGAAGTTTTAAAAATGAGTAAAGAGTTACTCTGTAACGTCTTTGAGAAAGAAATGATTTTGTCTTACGAGATGAGTGGATGTTGTTTCACTAAATGTTTTCAAACCTTTGTCTACTTTTAAGTGACAAATGGATTTCCTTACTTAGCCGTCGTGCTAACTGCACTTCATTGTGCCCCTTTATTAGATGCAGATTAGTATGGACTCTAGTAGCCCGATGAGCTCTAAACAAGATGGAAGTGGATGTCGATGTTGTAAGTCTAGCCTTAACGTTTGGGTATAGGAGAGATACCTGAGCGTGGCGGTAACACCCAGTTTTCTGTTGATAAGATGTAAGCTTCCGCTGATATATTATTACGGATTTGTAATAAATGTAAGAGTTGAAAATTGGGGTGTTACATGCGTACGGTAAGCTCCTGACCCGCATGAGTTTAAACTGCGTACGGTAAGCTCCTGGCCCGCAAGAGTTTAAACTGTGTACGGCATTAACTATTCAAAAAGTTATTTGAACTACGTTTGACTTGATCTCCTTCATGGGAGTACGTAGGCAACTTAGAAATTTCATTGTCTAAGTTCAGTCATAACAAAAGAAAACTCCAATTCGTTTCCAAGATGGTGATTTTATTATAATTCAAGATAAGCAATATGAGAATGGAAAAGAAGAGGAGAAGTCCGGAAAGCATTGCAAGTCTTGGAATAGAAGAGCATTGTCAAAACATGCATTCCCGCAACAATTGACTACTGTTTAGTATTTTGGTCATATCTCGGCCTATGTTTATCCGATTGATATGATCTAGGTGTCCTTGGAAAGCTAACTTACAGAGCTACAACTTTCATGAAGATATCTAGACTTGATTACCACGTTTGGAGGGTCAAACAATTGAGGGGAAGTGAAGGCACAAATCTGTCCAGAATTTCCAGTGTTCAAATTTCATCTTTTAAGGAGAAGGTTTATGTTTTGTTGGCATGACTCCTTTTCATGTTCAGTGATATTGACAAAGCATTCTTGTATTAAAATACGAGACCAGTCTACTTTGGCAATTATGAGGAGACGAAATGAGGAAGTGAACATACATTAGTACACGCACTACTACACAAATGGCTTTTAACGTCGGCTAAATGGACCCTTTAATGTCGGCTAAAATCCGACGTTGATCTTGCCGACGTTGTATGTAACTTTAAAACAAATAAAATACCCTACAACGTCGGCTATTTACAAATAGCCGACGTTGTAGGTAATTTGAAAACTACTAAAATACCCTACAACGTCTGCTATTTACAAATAGCCGACGTTGTAGGTAATTTGAAAACAAAAAAAAACCCTACAACGTTAGCTATTTACAAATAGTCGACGTTGTAGGTAATTTGAAAACAAAAAAAATACCCTACAACGTTGGCTATTTACAAATAGCCGACGTTGTAGGTAACTTAAAAACAAATAAAATACCCTACAACGTCGGCTATTTGACGTCGTAGGTATTTTGAAAACTACTAAAATAACATACAACGTCGGCTCTTTACAACATCGGCTCTCAATTAATCCATTTCAAATTCCCAAGTCACATTGTGAACCATCCCATTCACATACTGCCAAGCAACAAATAATTCTCCAAATTTACGCCCAGCTTAAACTCCATTTCTCCTTTCTTTTCATTTATTTGGCTATATCAATAAATGAGCCCAGCAGCATCATTTTTATCAATCGTTATACCCTGCACCACGGTGCACATAGCAATGTGCACCAAGCACGTAAAACGACGTCGTTTTGGTGTTAGTGAACGCGGACGTGAATGACTCTAGGAAATTCATTATCTATAATACATATAATCATTATCTAGAATACACAGAACGTTTGCCTAGAATACACAGAATGTTTGCCCAGAATACACAGAATATTGACACAAAATACACAGATGTTAGTGGATGCAGACGCCGACGCGAATGACTCCAAGGAATTCATTTTCTATGATACACATAATCATTATATAGAATACACAGAGCGTTTGCCTATAATACACAAAATGTTTGCCCAGAATACACAGAATATTGACACAAAATACACAGAACTTATCCTCCTAACATTCGAATGCACAAACACATCACAACCTGTGTTAATAACATGAATACACAGAATATTGACACAAAATACACAGAACTCATCCTCCTAAACATTCGAATGCACAAACACATCACACCATGTGTTACTAACATGAATACACATAACGGTTGCCTAGAATACACAGAACGGTTGCCTAGAATACACAGAATATTAACATAAATACATAGACCGGCCAAAACGGGAGACGTGATTTCCAAAAAAACAGACGATTAGTTTACAATACTCAAAACAACGTCATTTAGATACGTGGTGCACATTGCTATGTGCATCGTGGTGCACGGTATAATTTGCCCATTTTTATTGCTGCATTTCATAATTCCACGAACCAGCCGAATTAAACCAAACTTCATTTCAATTCCAATACTTTAGCTTGATTCCAGTAGACGTGCTCACTCCAGTAAGCACACCATTTCAAATTCAAGTACTTCCCAGATCAAAAACTCACCATTTTAATTCATGCCATCCAGTAGCAATTATTCACACTATTTCCATTCCCCTTCTAGTAACTAGCAAATCAATAACAATTCTTTAATTTTCCATGCATCTCCAGTATCACATTCTTCCATTAGAATACCATGCAAAACACATTATAAACCCATACTCTTTTAGTTTTCCATTTCCAGAATCATATTCACACTGTCTATTACTACCAATCATGCAAATAAAATCAGTATTGAGCCCAAGAAGATGCTGTGCAGAATTACCATTTCAGCAGCAACGTGATGTGCCCAGAGATCAGTTCTAGCAACCTTAAAGTCACAAGGATTCTCATAATTCAATCATACAAATTTTATTCTCAACAAAGCTCCAGCAACCTCAGTCCATCATCAACTCCTAATTCAAATTTTGTGAAACTCATTCAGCATTGTCTTTTTTAATCCATTCCAATTCCAGTTCAGAGCACTGCAGAAGCCTACAGCTCCTTGCAGACTGCAGCAGTGCAACAACTGCAGTAGCCTGCATTCCCTTCATACTATTCTACTACACCATGGGAGTTTAAATCCCCTCTATATTTTGCCAAAGCCTTTATCTTCTCCATGTATTTTCCGTTTGCTTTCTCCACAATCTCACCCTTCTTTTCCTCAAACTCTTGTTGACCCATTTCTTTTTTTACTTGTGTAAAAAATCCATAAAGTTCCTGTCTAGCTTCCTCCCAAGCCTTCTTATCAACAATAAATGATTCAAATCCACTACTAGCTTGTTTCTCAGATTGACCATTCTTCACCAGCCCAACATCTTTCTCAATTCCTTGCTTAAAAGTTCTAGCAGGGCACACTTTAGACTGCCCAACACCATTCACCATCTCAGCCCCATCCAAACCCAACCCTACTGGCCCTGAACCCGACCCAATTACTCCATCATCACCTGCTACCCTCCCCTGCCTTGCCTTCCCCGTCGCACCGCTCCGGCGACCTCCTACCTCCATCCATCGCACCTTCTGCACCTCCTTTACCAACTCCTCCCCTGCGGGTGCCTTCCCAGGCCTCCTCCCCTTATCACTCAAATTCCAGCAATCATTCCTCATGTGACCAAACTGAGCACAATTCGAACAGAACCTCGGCATCTGCTCATATTCAATGTACTGCCAGAATCCATCTCCCTGACTCCCAATTGCAATCCAAATTTTATTCAACAATGGTCTACACACATCAACCTCCACCCTCATCCTTGCGACACTAGGTCTGGACTTCTTCTCTGTTGCCGAATCTAAGAACAAAAAACTCCCAACCGACGCACCAATTCTCTCCATCATACAAGAATTAAACAAATGCAAAGGGAGATTGGGAAATTGTAACCATACCGGAATGAATGTCAATCTCTGCTTCCAGTTAGGCGACGAACACGAGAGCCACACGGTTGTTCCAACAATAATCGCACGATTCCTTAACAACGCCCTCCTCCAATCATCCTCAGAATCAAATCGTAACAGAACTGTATTTGCATTGAGGGATCCTACTTGCACATCGCCCAGCAAACGAAGACTCGCTCGGATTTCCACCCTAATCACCTCCAGTGCTGGCCTATTTCGCCCAAAACGACTGATTACAGCCGATCTCATCTCCATCTCTGCAAACGAGTCCCACTCCTCCTCTGCTATTTGGACAATCGGAACTCCTGAAGACACTCCGCCTATCTGAGATGCATCTTTGCCATACGAATTTGGTTTATTCTCAAACCTATCCGATCGGAAAGTCTCGCATCGATTCTCTTGCAGCATTTCTCGAAACATAATCTAATCCGAAACTCCAAACATAATAGTTATTTTCAAATTTGGGGGCGACGGCTACTGTAGCTTATTTGATCGAATTTTGGTTTTGGTCAATATTAATTTGGGGCCGACGGCTCTGTTGGGCCGCTTATTACAAACCCAACAATGTCGGCCGACGTTGTAGGTCAATTATAAAAAACACGGCACAATACGACGTCGGCTAAAGTCCTAGCCGACGTCGTATTGCGTGGGGGATGAGTGCGTTTGGTGATACAACGTCGGCTAATGCCGTAGCCGACGTCGTATCAACGGTCGCCGGTGTGAAATTGCGATACAACATCGGCTAAACACGTAGCCGACGTCATATCGCGTCGTAGTTTTAGGTTGACACCTTTAACGTCGGTTATTACATAATAACCGACATTAAAGGTTTTTTTTTAATTATTTAAATAACATATAACATCGGCTAATTATTTAGCCGACGTTGTATGTGATTTCTGCAGTAGTGACGTATTTATGCTATGAACAAACATAAATATATATGTATGTCTTGATTAAAGAAAAGAAAGGAGTGGGCCATTGGTTTGCAAATCTAAGTTACTGCACCATGCTACATGTTAATACATGCATATATATGTCTACGTATATATCATATATGCGTATATATATGTCACGTATGTGAAGGTGAAATCAAAGTTAAGAATAGCTAGAATGGATTGTGTTGAGGGGTTAAACCAATTTTTTCCAAGCCCATGTGATGCTTGTCAGGTGTTGGAACTCGCACATGGGAAATATTGAGAAGCATTGAAGCAAAGGCAAAGTAAACAAAAATCAAGAAAAACTTGTTAGAAGCAAATGAAACATCATATACGAACCTTCGGCAGTATGCGAGTATACTTCCTGCTCAAGATCCAACGACAGAAATTCCGGCTGGTATCAATAAAATT
>CM008341.1:3718867-3729600 GCA_002525835.2 Ipomoea batatas | reverse complement strand
TCTTGTGCTTTCGTCATTGGACATTGGCTTTATTTGAATGAGTTTTGGTTTATGATTTGTTCAGCTCATTGTTGTTGAGTATCCGTTTTGAACTATCGATCAGTTCGTTGGTGTTTATATTCTATATGGGTGTGTAAACCTATTTACAAGCTTATGTATATCTATATCTCCTTGCGGGTGTGAATGGTGGTTGCTTAGCATTCTTTTGCTAATGGTTCTTTGCGTGTTTTCCAGGTATGGAGTAGTCTGAGCGCGAGCGCGATAGAGCTTATCTATGAGGACGCTTAGACTTTGGGTTTTTGGGCCTGTGTGCCTTTGAGATATTACTATACTCTTGATTAGTGATTTGGGTACTTTCGATGATTGTGGATTATGTCTTGAGGATTTATTTCGGTTTATTTATATGACAGCTTAGTTCATTCTTATGTTTAGCATGTGCATCTAGGCTGTGTTTATACCTAGATGTGGCATGACGCCCTTAAGTTTTAAATTCGCTTCCGCTATGCTATGTTGTTGGTTGAGATAGGCAGCTGTTGTGTTAAGTTTTATCTATCTCAGCCTGTGTGAGGTTGGGGTGTCACAATGGTCTCCTCTTTTCAGAATCTGCCCCAGCATTGATGTTGTGATTGGGGATTTACCATCAATTCCCCATCGCTCCCTCCATAAGGCCACGAGGTTGGCATACGCTCCACTAGCACCATCTTCTGCCATATGCTCAAATCTTGTGGCCTCCTCAATCACTTTGCTCCCTTGTGGGATCCCCAACGTTCTTTGAACATCATCCTCTTCAATAAGCAGCAATTCACCCCCTTCAAGCCGGATTGCAGAGCGATAAACATCAAACTGTCTAAGCAAGTACTTCATTAGAGGGCCTTCACTCTTTGTTAGTTGGAGGTGTAATATCCCTCCAAATCCTATCTCCTCCACAGCCCTTTTCTGTTCATCAGTCAGCTCTTGCACAAACTCAGCCACAATCTTCGGGCTCATCCTTGTATTCCACGTTTTTTTTTTGTTTCTCTACATTTTCATCCTCATCTTTGCGTGGATTTTTTCTTGTAGATTTTCTCTTTGCTGCTCTTTTAGCCCGACTACCTTCCCCTTGTTCAACTGTTTTCCTCTTTCCTGTATTTTTTTCAGCGGCAGATGGCCTGTCATTTCGCTGTTTTGTTCTTACTTCGGCTTGGATAGACGAGTCGGAACCTTCTGCCTCTACTGCTTGAGAGCTAAGAATAGCTCTTGTCTTCCTTGCCTCTTCGTTCACACGGCTGGGATTTGTTTTCTCCATTTCTGCCAATTGTACCAATGAATAGTTTAGAAATAAAAACAGAACACCACAGGGCTATATGTTTATTAATTATATCAACACTGTTATGCATTCACACATTCAAAACTCTATATTCACAGTTAATATACTCTATATTCACAGTTAGGAAACAACACATTCACACATTTCAGTGATAATTGTTCAGTAATATAATTACTATCTCTTCTACATTCACACATTCGTAACACTACATTCACATACCATATACTGTGTATTCACATTTTGAAAACTATAGATTCACACATTTAAGGGGCAATATGTTTAGTACTTATATCAACACTGTTATGCATTCACACACTCAAATCACTACATTCACAGAAGTAGTACTCTATATTCACAGTTTGAACACTCCACATTCACACATTTCAAGGGCAATATGTTTTGTAATTATATTTATCAATGTTATGCATTTAGACATTCAAAACTCTATTTTCACACTTCATATACTCCATATTCACAGTTTGAAAACCTCACATTCACGGAGATTAAACTCTAGGTCACAAAATTATAATCTCACATTCACAAAGATTAAACTATTAACATTGTATGTTACATACAATAGAAATCTACTCCACAGAAACTCATTAAACTACTTAGAATCACAAAATATTGAATAAAACGTAAAATTTTTATACTAAAATCCCATAATATAAAAATGTGAAGAAATACATGTTTTTCAAAATACTTCAATGATAGGATGAAGACTGCTGCTTAGTGTTGCTTCAATGATAGGATGAAGAGTGCTATAGTGAGCGTCGGCGATGCGATTATGTCGGAAAACGGCGAAATGCTCTTGCGGAGGAAGGGAATCGTCGTTGAAATGTCGAAGAAGCGCAGACAGTAACTTGCTTGAGAAGACTGGTACACTAGTACAAAATTGATCAAAAATATAGGACAATTTGCGTCCGGAGTTGAAACTCCAGACGCGTAAAGTGACGCGGTGGCATTTTTGTAATTAAAATGTCTATTATTTAATTATTTTTTTATTTTATTTTTTTTTAAATAGACCAGCTGCGTCCGAAGTTCGAACTTCGGACGCAGCTGGTACGTAGTGTTACACCTTCCTGCGTCCGAAGTAGGAACTTCGGACGCAGCTACCTATTTATTTATTTTATTATATTTTTTAGGGTTAAATCGGCTCTTCTCCCACAAAAACACAGATCTGCAGCACCATTACCACACAATCTCCATTACCTCCACACGCCACGCTAAATCCTCAATCTCCAGCCGCACGCCGCCGCCGTCACCACTCGCCGCTCGCCGCTCGCCGCTCGCCGCCGGTCTCCTCTCCTCGCCGTACGTTCAGCAACTGCCGGTCTCTTCTCCGCTCGCTGCGCTGCTCTCCTTCGTCGTCCTTCGTACAACATCTCCTTCGTCGGTTCGCACAACAGTTCTCCTTCCTATCCCATCCCAAAGGTTGCTAGCGCGAAACGGTAAGTTTCTGGATTTATACCTTATTTATTAATATTTTTCCTCTTACAACCAGTGTGTTAAAAGTAGGCATTAGAAGGTATTGAATGGTTAGGCTGCTTCATCTTTTATATCACAAAGTTTGTTATGTCGATTGCAACCTCTTAGATTTTTTAATACACAGTGTCAAGGGTTTCAATCCTCTTACAACCAGTGTGTTGAGTGTTTTAATTGAGAGTATGTTGCAAAATTGCTGGTTTTGGTGTTGGAAAAAGAAATAAGAAAGGTGATAATTGAATCTTGTGATTGGCAGAAGAGTGATGGTGTGGGTGCTGACAGATTTCCCTCTGGGGTGAACATTAGTGAGGAGATGTGCTCTAAAAGGGTTAATTGTGTGGCCAGATGCCTGGTAAATGGGTGTCATGCTCTCAATCTGGTTTTTTTTTTAAAAAAAAAAAGGGGGCGCTGCCTAAGAGATTGGGGAGGATTTTGGCCGTGGAGGGATTCCCCATTTTGTTTTTGTTCTTGGGGTGGACAGAGTGTGATCATGGTTGTGCTTTGTGTAATGTGGTGGAGTTGGAGAGGATATAGGGTCTGGGATCCTAGTGGTTTGATTCTGTACAGGGGTGTGTGAGCTGAGTGTGGAAAATCTGAGTGCTGAGAGCATGTGAGGTTTAAAATCTAAGATGGGAGGGGTGATGAGAGGTAAAACTGATGAGTGAGACAGAATGAGTGTTAGAGAGGTAAAACTGATGAGTGATACAGAATGAGTGTGATAGAGGTAAAATTGAAGAAAGTTGAGTGATGAGTGATAATAGAGTGTAATGATGGTTTGTTTTTTGCAGCTGCAGGACTGGAGATATACAGCAGATTTATAGCAGAAGGAGCTGCAATTTTGAGATTAGCAGCTTCATCAATGATGCTTAAAGAGTACTGTTTGGTGGTGGTCTGGCCAGTGCTGCATTATTTGCACTGAGCTGGGTAGTTTTGTAAAAGATGGCAGCAATGAGGCTCTAAAGATTCGAGTTGAGCTGGTTTTGGGATCATGATAGGTTTACATTTGTTTTAGCTTTGAATATATATGTGAGCAGGTTTAGTTGGGGTGAACTGGGCAGGGGGGCTATTGCATGAGGGTGGGTTTTAAGTCTTAAATCTATAGTCTCCCTAGCTTTAATTGATTTAATGAATGGAAGTGGCACAGGTTTGGGTCTTTAAAACACACTTTTATGTCTTTATATATTTTAGAAATTTTTGTTATTGTTTATTTTAGATTTGATTATTTGTGTGTTATTGTATATCCAGGAGTTTTGTTTCCTCTATTTTAAAATAATGTATTTCTGCCTAGTGATTTGGTTTCTTTAAATATTTTGTCATCCACTCGTTCATTGAAATACGGTATTGTCATATCCTCAATCTTTGGCTTCTTTGTACAGTTTCATGTCTTCATTCTTTGGCTACTGAGCTGCATATTTACTTATAAATGATGTCTATGAGGACTTATTTCTGGATTGTGACTTATAACAGGCATCAACTTACCCAATGGCGGAATTGAAGGTGTTAATTACTCTTGACATGATTTCAAAGCTTGTTCACAGGGTAACACATAATTCGGTCTTTACATGTATATAATAATTTTAATGAGTATCTTGATATTCAGGTCTTCGTTTTTTTTTTTTTTTTTTTTCAGTTTTGGTGGACATGTAGATTTTTGAAGGACTACAAAGAATTCCAGAGAATTGCTCAGACAAGCACCAGTGGTTTAAAAGTTGCAGTTCTAAGGAGACGTATATACAGGCAAGGCAACAAGCTGATATGCTTTGTGTTTTAATGCATTTGGCTCAGGAATTTATTTTAATCTATTGGCTGTTGATTCTGAAGACAGAGTTAAACTCTCCCTTAAGAAGGCAGAGCTGGAAACCCATAAAAAGAAACACAAGAAGATTCACTGTTTTTATTTCACAACAGTTTATACTGTTTTTATTTGCAGGTTGCAGGGAACTGGGCTGAATGCTCAACAACTTGCTATTGTTGCTGTAAGTTGTAGGTTGCTCGATTCATATTTCATGCAACCATCTCGATTCATAATCTGTTATCTCTGGTCATTGACTAGATGTACTATCGAAATTAGTGTCATTTGTATGCAATTATATTATTTCTTTATAATCTCAATTGTAGATGTTCCCAGTTGTTGAACTTATGGAACTTATTTTGAAGCCTTTGAAAAGCCTCAACCAATATGTCTTCGAACAAACACATTGAATGGTGAGTTTCCTCTTATAACTTTACTTTTTGAGTAATTTGTTCCTAGTTTGACATGTACATGTACTAATTGTGTGTAATCATTGAGTTAAATTTAGACTCGTAGATGGGATTTGGCTGGTGTTCTACTGAACAGGGGTGTCAATTTAGATCCACTAAGCGAATGGTCAAAGGTGAGACTTCTCTATAATTGTAAGAAGTTGAAAGTGTCAATCTATATTGTTTCTTCCCTTTCATTTTTTATTTTATTTTTTAGTTTTTTATTTTTAATGTTTATTATATTTCTTTGAGTTTCAAGCAACAGTTTTGTGGCAATTTATTTCTTCCGTCGGCTTTTGAATTTGCAAGTCATATAAGAGTTTATTTTTTCACAATTTGACATTTTAGGATCATTTTGAAGTACTATAACTTGTGGATTTGTTAAATCCTTACAAAAATTCAAGAGATATTCAACTGATTCTATGCCGTGGTTTATTATTATTAACAAATTATTTTTTATTAAATAATTTTTTTTTTGTAAAACTGACTATCTGCGTCTGGAGCTAGGTAGTTCCAGACGCAGATGGTCATTTTTTTATATACAAAAAAAATCATCTGCGTCCGGAACAGGGCAGTTCCGGACGCAGATGGTTAACTATCTGCGTCCGGGGAAACTCCGGACGCAGATAGTATTGGCTAACTGCGTCTACGGCGTATGCGTCTGGTGTACTCCAGACGCAAATTGTCCAAAACTCCAGACGCAAATGCACTGTTTTGTACTAGTGGTATTTGGCTTATATATTTAAAAAAAAAATTGATTGGCTGGGGATAACGGTGCCACTAACAGCACCATTATCCCCAACAACTAAACAACGTCGATTAAGGACCCAGGTGCACCTTGCAAGGTGCACCTGGGTTCACGGCATAACAATTGGAAAGCATGAGCCTAGGCTTGAGCCTGTATGTAGGCTTTATTTTAGGCTCAAGTCTGAGCCTACAGTTGGCCTGGTCTGGCCTAAAGCTTTTTTAAAAGCCTATTTAATATATAGACCTTTAAAAATGCTTCAAAATAGATCCTGAATATGCTTTGCGCCTATTTAAATAGGCTTCAAACATATTTAAGGCCTACATTTTTAAGCGTTTTAAAGTATACCTGTAAAAAATTTATAAAAAATACTTAAATTCATATTTCATAATGAATGACAAAACCATAAGTTCATATTTCATAATACAATATCCAACACCACAAGTTTAATAAGTAAAAATTCGTAATTAATACAAAATTCAACAATACATTGTTTACTAATTACTAATATTACTACAAATCTATAAATCCTGCAATCAATTACTAGTAGGCTAATATTACACTAGTATTACTACTTTACTAATTGCTAGTAAACTGTAAACACTAAACAATTAGCAGAATTATTACTAGTAATTAGTAATACTACTTATTAGCAATTTAGCATCATAGCAGTAGTAACTAGTAATATCTAACATTGTTTACTAATTAGTAAGTCGTATTTGGGATTTGGGTATTGGGAATTAGTGTTGTAGATTATGTATACTAATTAGTAGGCCTGCGAGCTTGTAGGCTGGACTTTTAAATATAGGCCTAGGCCTATTTAACTAAATAGGCTTCTAATTAGGCCTAGGTCTGGCTTTTTTACTAAATAGGCTAGGCCAGGTTAGACCCTAAGTAGGCCAGGCCGTAGGCCCCTATGAAGGGGCCTGGCCTATTCCCACCCCTAAATATCGCAACTTAATTATGTGAGTTGATTGTTTAATATTTATGATATTATATAGGATAACAAATAATAATATAATAGAACTTTGATATTTTTTGTAAATTTTTTACAGGTATGCTTTAAAAGGCATAAAATTGAGGCCTTTAATAAGCTCAAAGCCTATTTATGATCTATTTTGAAGACTTTTTAAAAGCCTATATGTTAAATATGCTTTTAAAAAGGTTTTAGGCCAGGCTAGGCCAACTGTAAACTCAGACTTGAGCTTAAAAAAAACCCTACATACAGGCCCAAACTAACGCTCAGGCTTTAGATTTTCATAGTAGGCCCAGGCCTAAAATTCTAAAGCTCGGCTCGGTCTAGCCTATTTCCACCCCTAGTCACAAATTATTAAGAGTAATAAAGTGAGGTACTTACTTTTAAATAATATACTTTAACATATTCGTAGTTTCGTATTATGTGTTCAACAATATGCCAACTTTGATTGGAATGTGATTCGAACCTAAGACCTTTCTTATATAAATTAATGGGTGAGTTAAAAGTTAACAGAATATTAACGGAGAACAGAATATTTAACAGAAAATTTAATGGATAATCATATAATTAAGGATAAATTAGAAAATCTCAAGGAAAAATATAAATGGAAACAATCTGAACCATCCATTTGATTTAATAATTTGACCGTCATTTTTTCTAACCATTATAGGCCTAACTTTCTTTGGCTCTTATTAGTATAGTAGAAAATAATAAATAAATAAATAAAAAATTTCAAATTTGAGATTATAAACCCAATCAAAAAAAAGGAAGATTCAAATCGGATTATAACGTTTGAAACGGTCGTACTTATTATTATCAAAATAATATTAATAATTACGAAATCAAGTACAATTAATTCGTACCACCTATTAATTAATAACATATTTCAAAATACTTGAATAGCGGAGAAGTCCACAATCCAAAGAGTAAGTTTACTCTTCAGACCTTTTGAAATTAAAAGTCAAAGCACCACAGAGTAAATAAATAACTCTTCGTAGGGTACAAATTTGAGCAATTAATGCACCAACACTAATGTGCAAATCACATAAGAGTTTTACTATACATACTCTCAAATTCTACTCCCTTACTTAAACTTCCTGAGGTGGCAAATAGAGATTGGTTATTTTCATCATGTGAGTTCACAAAAAAGTGTCTACATCAAAAGTATGTGAGAGGGAGTACAAATATGGAGTATAAAGTGAGAGTACAACAAGTTTTTCTATCACATAGCACTCTACATAAGTGCTAATCACGTAACACTCTTCACAAGTGCTACCAAAGCACTTTTCGTAGGTACTATTAAAATTAGCAATTTCCTTAAGCTTAATTTTAATTTCTCTCAAATAGGTTTACTTTAAAAATCGATTTCTCATTCACTTATTAGCTATTACTTATTTTGAGTGTACAATATATCAATTTCTTCGTCTCTTTACGAAGAACCCGAATCCATATTGATCCCATCAATCTAAATTGAAAGTGGACCCCACATATATTTGTTCCACAAAATAGCCCCTCAAAATTGTTATTTTAGCTAAAATTTTCAACAATCCCAGCACATGAATGAAAATTAAATTTTGGGACATGGAAAAATGACACGAATGTGCCCTGCGGTTGATCCTTGCATAGAATAGGTAGGTGTTACCCTTTGAACCTTCCCATGTGAATATATATTTACTCTACTGGCTATCGAGTAGAACTTGAAGCCTTTGAACCATATTATTATTTGTGTAGACGATGATATATTCCACACAGGAACCTTCTAACCTTTATTTTATTCTCATGAGTGTGCCCGTTTTGACCATGAAACAAAATTCTTGGTTCTACAAGAGTTTCTAAAGAATTGAGCCCAATCAATTATCCTTTGAAGCGACATCACTTCTCTCTCACATAGGTGATTATTTTTCAAGTATCATGCATACTCACACATGTCAATTGACATTCGGATCATTAAAGCATCAATGTGCTAGCCTCGTGAGGGAGTCACTATTCTAATGAGGAATGGTAGGGAGTCCGAGACCCTATAGTGACATGCTTCGTTTCATAATTTAGTTGTCCCATTGAACTTAGGTATCAGCTAGGTTGGGTATATATAAAACTTTTATTCCATGGGTTTTAGACCCATTCCTCGTGGCAACTTTTCTACTACATCTTTGCTCAACCCTTTGGTTAGCAGATCTGCTATATTATCATTTGACCTTACGTAGTCAATAGAGATAACACCTGTTGTGAGAAGTTGTTTTATTGTATTATGTCTACGACGTATATGTCTAGACTTACCATTTTAGCTTGACTATCGCAATGCATACAAATTGGATGTACATGTTTATCCCAACAAGGAATATCCTCAACAAAATGGCGTAGACATTCTACCTCTTCGCAACATTTGTCTAAGGCTATTAGCTCAAATTCCATTGTTAATCTAGCTATCACAGTTTTCTTCGAGGATTTCCATGAAATGGTTGCACCGGCTAACGTGAACTTAGAGTCCTTCATATCATATATCAAGTTAGCAACGCTATACCCTTCAAGTACAACAAGATATCTCGTATAGTACATGTAGTCCCAAGTCATGAGTATACCTCAAGTATCTCATAATTCTCACTATTGCCTTCCAATGTGTATCATTGGGGTTACTCGTATATCCACTGGGTTTGTTAATCCCAAAGGCAATATCCGGCCTAGTTACAACTCATTAGATACATCAATGTTGTTTATTAAATGTTAGTATGGTTATTATTATTATTCCTATTATTATTTTCTATAGACTTGTACTTGTGGTTGTAACTTAGTCTACGGTAATAGTCCTATAGAATAGGAGAGGTTAGTGTTATACTAGAATAGGACTCTCACTTTGTGTAATGGGTTACTGAATGAATTGTGATTTCCTACTCTAATCTGGTATCAGCTAGCAATAGGTTAGGGCCTTCTCTTATTTTCGCTTCCTTCTCGCGTTTTTCTTCCCACGCTCTTTTCCGATGGCTGCTTCCACTAACGACCGTGCGATCACCACCGTCCCTCCGGCCGCTCCCACCAATCCTCTCCCAAATATACCAAACCCTCTCACAGCAGCCCATCATTTTGTATCCGTCAAGATTACCAATCACAATTACCTCTTCTGGAGAACTCAATTGATCCCGTTTCTCCGAGAACAGAATTTGCTCGGATTCATCGACGGCGGCACTCCCTGTCCCTCTCCGACGCTCTCTGCTCCGGCGGCTGAAGGATCCTCCACCACCCCGGCACCTCCTCCGGCGGACAACCCAGCGTATCACGCATGGGTTCAGCAGGATCAGTCCCTGCTTTCCATGCTCATCTCGTCACTTTCCGACGAGGTGATGCCACTCGCCGTTGGCCGGACCACCGCCAAGGAGGTGTGGGATTCGATCACTTCAGCTCTCGCTTCATCGACACGAGCCCGCTGCTTGAGCCTCCTCGGGCAGTTCCAAACACTACGGCAAGGTAATGCGACACCGGTGGAATACCTTGGACGCGCTCAGATGTTGGTGGAGGCCCTCTCCCTCGCCGGTCGTCACCTCTCAAAGGACGAACAGATTCTGTATGTCCTTCGCGGTCTTCGCCCGGAGTACAGATCGGTGGCCAGCTCGCTGACGGTCACGGGCACGGAGGTTACTCTGCCACAGCTCGCCGACATGCTCCAGGCTCAGGAATTCATTCAAGCCGACGATCACATCCCGGCGGGCAACTCTCCGATTGATGGCCATGCTACTGCCTTCTATGCAGGTCGTGGCAGACATGGCGGTGGCAGCCCGTTTCACGGCGGTGGCCGTAACTCAGCGAACACCAGAGGTCGCAATAGTCGCGGCAGAGGCGGCAATGGTCGCGGCAGGGGTAGCGGTCCTCGGTGCCAAATTTGCCGTTCACATGGGCACTCTGTGTGACACCCCAACCTCACACAAGCTGAGATAGATAAAATCTCAACACAACAGCTGCCTAACTCAACCAAACAGAACATAGCGGAA
>CM008341.1:3684342-3696873 GCA_002525835.2 Ipomoea batatas | reverse complement strand
GATAGGGCACTCCTCCTCGGTGCTGTATGCCTTGCCTTTGGAGTAGTCTCCGCATGGGTATGTTCCGGAAGTGTGTCCCCCTATCGCTGATCACAATTCGTGGTACTCCAAATCTTGTGAACAATCTTTTGAGAAATCTTGTTACACTTCTTGCGTCATTGTTTCGCAAGGCCTCTGCTTCAACCCATTTGGAAACATAGTCTACTGCAATAAGAATATATTTAAAACCTTTGAAGTCCGGAAATAGTCCTGCAAATTCTAGTCCCCATATATCAAAGATTTCACACGCAAGTATGTAATTCTGTGGAATCTCATCTTTTCCGGTGATGTTCCCAGTTCGTTGACATCTGTCACAGTTTCTAACACAGATTTGAGCATCCCGAAATATTGAGGGCCAGTAGAAACCTGCTTCGAGTGCTCTCCTAGCAGTTCTGTTAGCTGAGTGATGGCCCTTTCGATGACAGTCACCTAGGATTTCATGTCCTTCAGCCTCTGTTACGCATCGGTGAATTATTTGATCTGCGCATACCTTGAAAAGATACGCCTCGTCCCAGAAGTAGTAGCGAGATTCTGCTATTAATTTCCTTCGAGCATGTATATTTAAAATTTCTGGTAACTTTCTTCCTACAAGATAGTTAGCTAGATCCGCATACCAAGGTGTGAGATAGAGACCCATCAGCTTTTCCTCTGGAAAATATTCATTCACGTTCCCAATTGTATCCTGTCCTTTTTCATTCTCTAACCTTGACAAATGATCTGCTGCACTGTTTTCAACTCTTTTTCGGTCCACGATAGTTACGTCAAATTCTTGCAATAGCAAAATCCATCTGATCAACCTTGGCTTGGCTTCCGGTTTAGACATAAGGAACTTGATGGCTGCATGATCAGTATGAATAACGACCTTTGACATTAAGAGATATGATCTAAATTTATCTAATGCAAACACAATTGCAAACAGTTCTTTCTCGGTCGTGGTATAGGTTTGCTGTGGCTTAGTCAGCATCCGACTAGCATAAGCGATAGGCTGAAATTTCTTATCATTTTTCTGCCCTAGCACAACTCCAACAGCGAAATTACTTGCGTCACACATCAACTCAAAGGGCTGATCCCATTTCGGTCCTACCAGGATTGGAGTATGTACCATGGCATCCTTTAAACTTTGGAATGCCTTCATAGCATCTTTGTTTAATTAAAAAATGGTGTCCTTTTCTAACAACTTAGTCAATGGCCTCGCGATTTTCAAGAAATCTTTTATAAACCTTCTGTAAAATCCTACATGTCCCAAGAAACTTCTTAAAGATGTAACATTGTGCGGTGGTGATAGGGTTTCAATGACTGCAGTTTTAGCCCTGTCGACTTCAATTCCCCTTTTTGAAATCTTATGCCCAAGCACAATTCCTTCCGTGACCATGTAGTAGCATTTCTCCCATGATAAAGCTAAATTCATTTGCTGGCATCGTTCCAAAACTTTTTCCAAATTTCCAAGGCATTCTTCAAAAGTGTTTCCAAAAATTGTGAAATCGTCCATGAAAACTTCCATGAAATCGCCAATGAAATCTTCAAAGATAGCCAGCATGCATCGCATAAAGGTGGCGGGTGCGTTACAAAGACCAAATGGCATTCTCCTGTAGGCGAACGTACCGAACGGACAAGTGAATGTGGTTTTCTCTTGATCCTCCAAGGCTACTAGAATTTGAAAGTATCCACTCATTCCGTCCAAGAAACAGTAGTAGCCATACCCGCTGACTCTTTCAATCCTCTGATCTATGAAGGGCAATGGAAAATGGTCTTTACGGGTAGCTTCGTTGAGTTTTCTATAGTCCATACAGACTCTCCATCCAGTTATTTTCCTCGTAGGAATCAGTTCCTTGTTATCATTTTCAGTGACTGTAATTCCTCCTTTCTTTGGTACTACGTGAGTTGGACTGACCCATGTGCTGTCCGAGATAGGGTAGATCATTCCAACATCCATAAGCTTGATCACCTCGTTTTTAACGACTTCAAATGTATTCGGGTTAAGTCGACGCTGCGGTTGTGCCACAGGTTTGGATCCTTCTTCCAACAGAATTTTATGTGTGCAAATGGCCGGATTAATTCCTTTTAAGTCAGTCATTTTCCAACCTATTGCTTCCTTGTTTCTTTTCAGCACTGTTATCAGTTGTTCTTTTTGTCTCTCTGAAAGGTCTATAGCAATAACAACTGGTAATTCTTCACCTATTCCTAAATAGGCATACTCAAGATGAGCTGGTAGAGGTTTTAATTCTCCTTCACGCATTATTTCATCATCTTCTTTCATGTTCCTATTTTCATCATCATATTCCTCTTTTAATTCATCAAATTCATCCCCGTCATTTCCAACCATTCCCTCCGAGATTTCTCCAATAGAGTTTATATTCTCAATAATTTCAGAAACGCAGTTATTATCAAGCAAATTAAAACGATCAACCTCTCGGTGTAAAGCAATATGTAAAGAATTAAGTTCATGTTCAAAAGTTTTTTCATTATTGCTCTTAGCACCTATGGGTTCAAAAGTTTTTTCATTATTGCTCTTAGCACCTATGGGACATTCCCAATTGAAATCATGCCTCTTAGCTTTAGGTATTTCGTATAAATAATCAATTTCATCATGCACATAATCAACGAAAAAGCATTCATCACTATCTAAAGGATATTTCATTATTTTAGTCTCGTTGAAGCTAGCAGATTCGTCTCCTACACGAATAACAAGTTTGCCTTCTCCCACATCTATTAGTGCTCTAGCTGTTGCCAAGAAATGTCTGCCCAAGATGAGAGGAATCTCTACATCTGGGTCCATATCTAGGATTACAAAATCCACAGGAAAAATAAATTTATCAACCCGGACTAAAACGTCTTCCACTATACCCCTCGGGTATTTAGTAGATCGGTCAGCTAACTGAATGCTCATGCGTGTGGGCTTAAGGGTTCCTAGCTTCAACTGTCGATATAATGCAAAGGGCATTAGATTGATGCTAGCACCTAGATCTGCCAGGGCTCTATTAAAAGTTGTTCGTCCTATATTGCAAGGTATAGTAAAGCTTCCAGGATCTTTTAATTTTCTAGGCACATTCTTATGCAATATAGCAGAACATTCCTCTCCTAGAACAACAATAGTAGTTTCAGCTAATTTCTTTTTATTTGATAGAAGATCTTTAAGGAATTTGGCATACCTTGGCATCTCTCCAAGTGCATCGATGAATGGCATATCGACGTGTAATTGGAGTAGCATTTGTAGGAATTTGTCGTATTTGGCATTATCGATATCGGTGCGGAATCTCTGAGGAAATGGAAGTTTGGCTTTCGGCACAAGCGGTGGTTCTTGCATTATTTCCTTCCCCTTTCGAGAAGGTTGCGGTTGTATTTCTTCCTTCCTGAGTTCTTCTTCAATTGTTTGCTCGGCTTGTGTTGAATCAGTGATCTCTTCATTTTCCAGTTTGGACTTTTCTATTGGGGTCGATTGCGGACGAGGCGGGACAGTGTCTGGAAGTGCTCTTCCGCTTCTCAAAGTTACAGCATTTACGTTTGTCTCTCCTTGAGATTGGATCATTTTCATGATTTTTGCGAGAGTGCTTTCAACCGTTTGAAGTGGCGAAAGTGTCTCATGGCGTAGTTCTTGGATTTCTCCGAGCATCTCTTTGGTAATGGTCTCTTTAAGTCTGGCATTCTCCTCCCTCGTTTCTCGGATGAAGTCATTCAGGCGTTGCTCGAGGGTGATTTGACGGTTTCCAGGTAAAAGAGGCTGCTCAGGAGGAGTAAAGGAATAGGCATACGCACAGGATCCGTCCACGTCCTCACCACGCATGTGAGTCGGCGTGGAATTATTGCAGTGAGCTCCCACGCCAGCGCACACGCGTGTGGATCTCGTGGCAGGATCACAGCTCGCGAAATTTTCAGAAGTTTGATATTTTGGCTCGTCGGAATGCATTTGAGGGTAATGAGGAGGTATATCGTAAGTAGGATATCTCTGGGGTTGAAAGTTTTGTGTGACGTATGCTTGTTCTTGATAATAAGTTGGTGGAGGAGGTGGTGAATAATGGAAAGAAGGTGGGTAAGGGAAATGATAGTTATGATAATAGTGAGGGTGTGAGTATGAAGGTTGTGGAGGTGAAGGGTAGTAGGGATTTCTTCCGTATCGTATGTGACCATGGTAAGCTTGCTCATTAGGTGGAGGTGGATCCATGATTTTAGCAAAGACTTCCTATAATCAAATTTTTTAGGCGAAGAATCGGAGCACAAGAGGTAGCTCCTTTCACAGATTAGCTCAAATAATGTGTGGTTGGGTGTGAAAGTGTAATTAGCAACAATGATTAAACAAGTTATCCAAATAACTCAAGATAGTAAAACTTCAAATTCACCGTTTGCCATCCCCGGTAACGGCGCCATTTTGACAGGATGTTTGTATGGGGTTAGTGGATGGTTGTGAAAGTATGGAGGGTGTTAGTGGTAAAACGAAGAGTCATAAACTCCCCGAGTGTCGTATCTCTCGTGGATGACAAATATGAGAATATACGGCTTTGCTATCTGGGTTGGTTTGGAGTAACTCTTAAGATGGATCAAAGGAATTTTGATAAAAAAGATTTGTTAAAAGGGTAAAAGATAGTGAAATAAAGAGATAACAAAGGGAAATAAAAACGGATAGGGCTAAGATGTCATGGAGATTGGTTAAAGGAATAAAGTAGAGTATTGATTTCTATTGAATCATGATTGAAGGAGCTCGAAACATAGTCTTGAGTGGCGTCACACTCAAGCTCCCAATCCTCAATCGGTTGGGGAATTTTATCAAACACCTTGTCTACAAGTTCCCTCCAGATCTCATCTTCTCAGATTCAGAGCGGGAGATGTGAGTAGTGGGCTACATCTCTTTGCGATATCTCGCCAAAATGATGATCCTATACTCTTGGAGAGATCGGGGCCCTTGATCCAACAAGATCATACAAAAACATACACACAAATTCAACATTCCCCAAAGAAATCAAACTCATTATCAATTTAGATCATGAACACCAATCATCCATTCAATCTAGCCCCTATCCTAGGGATTAGCCTCTCATAGGCTTCAATATCATTAAAGCATCAAAATAGAATAACATATCTACAAGAGCGATATATAAAGCAAACAACTTCAAGGAAAAAGGAAAAGTAAGAGGAAGCCAAAGAGAAAATAAATCCTTAATGAAAGAAGTTACCCACAAGATCTTCACGGCTATGGAGATCTAGTTCTCTTCTCCTAATCCTATCTAAACCTAACCTAAAATGTAGAATAGAAAATGTGACAAAAGACTCTCTAAACCTAGCTGAAATGCCCCTTAAATACTAAAACATTGCGCAGGTTTTCTGGTGCCGCCCCACGTCTGCCACACGCGTGTGGACTGGCGTGGGAGCTCTCTGGAATGATTCCACGCCAGCTCACACGCGTGTGAGGCTCGTGGGCGTGGATTCTTCATTTCGTTTCCTTTTGTTATTTCCGGTTTGGTCTTTGTATGCTCCCATGTGGATTGATTCTTCCTTCAATGGTTTTATGCTCCCTTTTTGTTGATTTTGGCCTTCATTCCTGTAGCATTCTTCAAAACACTCCACACAAGACTTATTTGCAATTTGTTAGTAAAATAGTATGAAAACACATAATTGCACTCTTTAAGGCTTATTTTAATCAAGAAAACAACTTAATAAGTTATAGAAAAATAGGTACTTTTGGCGTCTATCAAGCTCTGAATAGGATGGGAGTCGAGGTTGAAGATTACTCTATCCTAGAATAGACACCCTGGGAGGATTAGTTTCATATGTACACTGTTGAACGTTGATGTGGTTGTTTGATGTTGTAAGTTTAGCCTTAACATTTGGGTATAGGAGAGATACCTAAGCGTGGCGGTAACACCCAGTTTTCTACTAATAAGATGTAAGCTTCCGCAATGTATTATTAGGGATTTTGTAATAAATCCAAGATGTGAAAATTGGGGTGTTACAAATTGGTATCAGAGCCTAAGGTTATAAGATCTTGGAGATAGATCAGAGCTTTAGGTTGTGAGATCTTTGCCATGGGCAATAGAGTTTGGTAAGCTTTGTTACATAGTGGAGATCAAAGCTTAGGATTTGAGATCCTTGTTATCGATAATAGAATTGGTGAAGCTCTGTTACAGAGTGGAATCTATCAGCGCTTAAGGTTATAAGTTCTTGGAAACAGAGTTTGGTACGCTCTGGTATAAGTTGGTATTAAGGCGGTTCGAATCTTTGGAGGTTAGATTGGAGCCTAGGCTGTGAAATCTTTGTAAGATGTGACATCTTTGTTATAAGCTTAGGATTTGAGATCATTGTTATCGATGATAGAGTTTGGGACGCCCTGTTACGAGTGAGCTCATGTTCACTAAAATTATTATTTACCCCATATATATGTATATTGATTATGATATGGTGTGATATCAAAAACTACGTGTTTTACAAATTATGTGCATAAGAATGTTCATGTGATCACAAGTTCATTGCATAATATGTGTGTGGATTCTCGAATTATCGAGAATGGATTTTTACGGGTCAAACCCGTGTGTTGAGTAAATGCTTGGCTTGGAATTTTAGTATATGTACATTCCTATGAAGAATGATATATTCTTATGGAATGAATTATTGTGGAGAAAAATGTGTTTTGAAAAATTATATATTTTTGAAGAAGATATTTATCATGAGGAAATGATATATTTTGGAAATTATATGTACATATTTAGTCTTGGAGGATAAGAATACTTGTTGCCGGGGGTGAGCCGGAAATCTCACAAACCTTTTTTTTGGAAAATATATGAGAATCTTGGGCTGCGGTCCAGATTATTATGAGCACTAGAGCTGCGGTTCTATTTGCTATTGAGATGAGAATCTAGGGCTGTGGTCCTATCGGTGGAGTATTGTGTTTTTATTGGTATCTAATCCTCATTGACAAATATGTTATTTTGGAAAATGATATCTCCACATGTATTTTGGGAAAATATTTTATGAAGATTATGAGACAAATGTTATATATATATATATATATATATATATATATATATATATATGATTTTGGAAAGAGTATGATTGTTGAAAACCATAAAACCCAAGCCCATATTTTACGGGGTGAAATGGAACTTACTTAGCTTATGCTAATTTTGGGATATACACCCCTTTGCCTTTATGTTTAAATGATTTTGTGAAAATGTGAGTACACGTCTTATGAAATTATTTGATGAGAATACATATTGTTTGTTCTTGTGATTGTTAGTGAAATCATTAGATTTATAGAGATAATGGTAAGTAATGAAATTATGATGTTGAAGAGATTGGTGGTGAAATTATTGACATCTGGATTCTGAAAGGGAAAATATTGGTATGTGAATATTATGAATATGAAGGTTATGGACATAATATATGACATTGAATAAGTAATTTTGGGTTATAGATGTAAGATATGATGTTTTGAGGAATATGGTTATTTACATATTTTTGCCCACAAGGTGGTGGTAATTGGAATTTTTGAACTACCTTTATGACTATTATTATTATGATTATGGTGATGATGATGAGAGTTGAGATCTCTCTATTTGGTTTTGGCTACCGGTTCATGGAATCGTCCGGTTGGTTTGAATTTGAATTTGCTTTTGATTTGGTTTTGGGCCACTGGTTCGTGGATTCGTCCAGTTGGTTCGGTATTGGTTTGGAAGTTGAAACTTTCCATTTGGATCCATTCCCCCTTGATATTTTATATAATACCTATTTTTGGATGTATGAAAAGTTTAATCAATTAATTGAAGAATTATCTTTGGTGGTTATTGTGAGAGTTGGGTACTCTCTATTTGGTGGTTATTTTGAGAAATTGAGATTATCCCTTTGCTAGTTAACTTGAGATAATGGAATTATCATTTGGATGTTTATTTGAGTTAATGGGACAATCCTTTGGATGTTTTGAGATTTTGAAATTATCTATTGCATAATAATATTGAGATATTGGAGTTATTCTTTTGGTATTTATTTTGAGAGTTGGAAATCTCTCTATTGGTGAATGAGTTTTGGTTTAAAGGAATTTTGAGCAGTGATGATATTATGATAAATATTGAGGGAATTGTTATATGGAAAAGTTAAGGTAAAGATATTATCATGATATGTATTGAGGTAATTGTTATATGGAAATATTGATATAAAGGTTGTATATGGTGAATCCTGAGGAAATAGTTGTTGGACGATTTTGGATTATGAAATAGGCAATGACCTTATCGATCTCCTCGAAAGTTTACAGATATTTTGGTACGTATTTTTATACATATTTGAATGTGTCCGATTTCCTCAAGATATACTTCTAATGGATTAAAGATGACTTAGATTGATGAGATTAAAAGTGACGTACGTGTTAAGGGGTTGAAATTTATTATGTGGAAACTTATGTGCTCCAAAATGATATCAAAAGCTATTCGAGCCTTGAGAAGCTTAAGCTATGAGATGTTGGAAAAAAGAAAGTATTAGAGCCTAAGTGATAATTTTGGAGATAAGAATTTAGTGATGATCTACGGTGAATCCATGAATAACAAGAAGGAAGTTTCGGGGACGAAACTATTTTAAGGGGGGAAGACTGTAACCCCTCGGTTTTTCCGAAAAAGTTAAAGTTCGAAAATATTTTTTTTATGAGATGATCTCTCGGTACTTCAGAAGGATTTTCATAAGTGGGACTAGTTATTAACAAGCTGCGATCTACGTACCGGTCACGAACCGTAAAATTTTTAAGAACGTATATACCATTCGAATTTTCCTAGAGAATGAATTATTAAGCATGATACGATTAAGCATGAACTTCTTACTCAGTTCAGTGAAGATTAGACGAACTGTAAGAGTGAAAATTGTTACGGACTTCGTACCTATATTTCGCGAGACAACCGAAAAATTCCCAATTTTAGCGGTTATTGACGGGATTATTTTTAGAATAATTTTGGTATTGGAATTTTCCCGAATTAAGTTATATTCCTCCAAACTTTTATCTGATTTAATCCCTAACTGGCAAAGGAGTCTTGCTCTACAAGGCATACCATGGGATTGTTGACAAGTGTCACCCTCTTTCACCACATGATAATTAAATAATTAATTAATGGGAAGAGTGTGGGATAAGTTAAGCTATGTTTGCACTCCAAGTCTTCCTCTCTCTCCCACACCCATTTTCGAAAATTAGAGAAGGAAAAAGAGAAGGAAGAATGTCATCTCCCTCTTGGATCCAAGAACTCCAGAGACATGTTCTTCAACACAAGTGCTCTATAATAGGTAAGACTTCGGTTTTATTCGGTTAATATGACTAGAATCCTTCCCAGAACTTAAGTTTAAGCTAAGGATTCATGAAAATGTGGTTATTATGGTGATTTTGTTTAGGATCTTCGGTGAAAACTTTGAAGGAGAAGATCACCATCTTTCTACGGTTTAAAAATATTCTTGGGAGGTAAGGAATCCCTTAAGTAGGCTTAGTCACTTGAAGGTGATCAAATGCTAGTAAATTATGTAACTAGGAATTTTATATGAAAATTAAGTGTTAAGTTTATGGATCTACAAGTTGGCTCAAAAGTCTATACTTTGATTTTTGGTAAATTTTAATATGCATGTTCATAGTTATTTTATGCATGTATATGTTGTGTTAGGTCCATATATGCTTATATTTGTGAAAATGGTGGAAGATCGGGTCGTTACAACCCCGATCTTGCGGCCCGAAATGGGCAGAATCGGATGGACGCGGCAGTGGATGCGCGGTGGCCGCGCGCCCATCGCAAGAGAAGGTTTCGGCATCATGGCCGAGGGGCCGGACGCGGGCACGGACGCGCGTCCGCTGCGCGTCCGTGGGCGTCCAGTTTCGGCGATAAATGCCGAACCAGCGGACGCGGCTCGGACGCCTGCGTCCGCCGTGCGTCCGCTGGTGCGGACAACCGCGAGTCCGCGCGATGCAGACTCGTTTTTGACCGAACTTTTCCCCGATGTTTTTATTCCCGAGTGTTATGATGTTTGGAAGGCCTACGGGCAACCGAGTCAATTTTTGAAAGCCCAAATATTATTTTGTTAATCATGTTCATTTAACTTGGGGAAAAATGGTGTTTTTAAGAAACAAATGTGACTCTTGTCACTTGGAAATTTTATAACGAAAAGTCATCGACAAATATGGGTATTTCGGAAACATATTTGGATGAGGATGATCGTTTGAGTCATCATGTGAATATACTAATTAACGCGAGATTTGTATGATCAATTCATATTGCAGAGCGAAGTCTATTCGCTGAGAGAGGTTTGTATGATCAATTCATACAGCAGAGCGAAGTCTATTCGCTAAGAAGAGAGGGAGTTATAAAATTATTGAGATGTTTGACCTGCGGGAGGCATGAGTGCCGGGCCGAGGTTCTTGAAAATATTCGAAAATACTATACACTTATTCAAGTGAGAAACTAAGAAAATTTTACTAACTAAGAAAAGCTAGTTACTCCGTAACTAGGTCGAAGGATAAAATGTCACGAATTCTTGAACAGTAAAGTGTGTGTCGTTGAACTCTCTATTTTGGGTTAAATGATGGAAATTCTCAGAAATGAAAAGTATTATATGCTGATGCAACTCGTATACTCTACTATACTTCTGTGATTTATAATCTGGTTGCAGGTAGACTTCAACTTATGGGTAAAGCTTACAGTTTTCTGAGAATGTTGTTTTTGAAACCTTTGTTTACTTTTGAGTGACAATGGATTTCCTTACTTAGCCGTCGCGCTAACTACACTTCATTGTGTCCTTTATTAGATGCAGTCTAGCATGGGCCCCTGTGGCAGATGAGCTCTGACAGGATGTTTGTATGGGGTGAGTGGATGGTTGTGAAAGTATGGAGGGTGTTAGTGGTAAAACGAAGAGTCATAAACTCCCCGAGTGTCGTATCTCTCGTGGATGACAAATAAGAGAATATACGGCTTTGCTATCTGGGTTGGTTTGGAGTAACTCTTAAGATGGATCAAAGGAATTTTGATAAAAAGGATTTGTTAAAAGGGTAAGGGATAGTGAAATAAAGAGATAACAAAGAGAAATAAAAACGGATAGGGCTAAGATGTCATGGAGATTGGTTAAAGGAATAAAGTAGAGTATTGATTTCTATTGAGTCATGATTGAAGGAGCTCGAAAAATAGTCTTGAGTGGCGTCACACTCAAGCTCCCAATCCTCAATCGGTTGGGGAATTTTATCAAACACCTTGTCTACAAGTTCCCTCCGGATCTCATCTTCTCAGATTGAGAGCGGGAGATGTGAGTAGTGGGCTACATCTCTTTGCGATATCTCGCCAAAGAGATGATCCTATATTCTTGGAGAGCTCGGGGCCCTCGTTCCAACAAGATCATACAAAAACATACACACAGATTCAACATTCCCCAAAGAAATCAAACTCATTATCAATTTAGATCATGAACACCAATCATCCATTCATTCTAGCCCCTATCCTAGGGATTAGCCTCTCATAGGCTTCAATATCATTAAAGCATCAAAATAGAAGAACATATCTACAAGAGCGATATATAAAGCAAACAACTTCAAGGAAAAAGGAAAAGTAAGAGGAAGCCAAAGAGAAAATAAATCCTTAATGAAAGAAGTTACCCACAAGATCTTCATGGCTATGGAGATCTAGTTCTCTTCTCCAAGGAGCTTCTCCTCTTCTCCTAATCCTATCTAAACCTAACCTAAAATGTAGAATAGAAAATGTGACAAAAGACTCTCTAAACCTAGCTGAAATGCCCCTTAAATACTAAAATATCGCGCAGGTTTTCGGGTGCCGCCCCACGTCTGCCACACGTGTGTGGACTGGCGTGGGAGCTCTCTGGAATGATTCCACGCCAGCTCACACGCGTGTGAGGCTCGTGGGCGTGGATTCTTCATTTCATTTCCTTTTGTTGTTTCCGGTTTGGTCTTTGTATGCTCCCATGTGGATTGATTCTTCCTTTCAATGGTTTTATGCTCCCTTTTGGTTGATTTCGGCCTTCATTCCCGTAGCATTCTTCAAAACACTCCACACAAGACTTATTTGCAATTTGTTAGTAAAATAGTATGAAAACATGTAATTGCACTATTTAAGGCTTATTTTAATCAAGAAAACAACTTAATAAGTTATAGAAAAATAGGTACTGTTGGCGTCTATCAAAGTTTCCACACTTTAGATTGCTCGTCCACGAGCAAATTGTCAATTTAAAGACCTTCTTATTTAGATGCCAAAAGTATCTAAGCTAAAAGTACGCTCAAAGTTGCTCATTCATTCAAAATACAATCTACCATGATATGTGAAATTCTTCACAATATCTTCAAGGAATGATACAAATGTGCCATACACCGCTATGAATATTCAAACAAAGCGAAACCCCTCAAGGTCACAAGCTGGAAAGTTAGTTAGTTTTCACAATTCCAAGCATACAGTCCGAAATTTCATTCACCTCTCATTGTGCAAGGGCCTTAAGTTGATCCCCCTAGTGGGAACGATGTACAAAACCTAATCAATCGACCTCTCTTATCGC
>CM008341.1:3664398-3679304 GCA_002525835.2 Ipomoea batatas | reverse complement strand
ATGTTAACGAAAAATAATTAATTTAGTGTAATTGACTAATAATAATTGCCTAATAATTATTATGGTAATTAAGCTAAATATTGGTCGTTCAATTTATTTTTATACTCCGTAATAATTAAAGTTAAATTATTTCTCATTTTTCCATATTTATTTTTGTAATAATATAATTATTTAAGTTATACGGAGTATTAAATATTGATCTTTTTAAGATAATTGTAAACAAACAAGTCATATATTATTCAATTAATTGAGTGAAACTTGTGCACTAATCTTATAATCAAATAAATGTACATGTTCAATATTAGATTTTTTAAAAATAATTTTATCTTTAATTTTATTATGTAAATAAATAAATAAAAAATTTATCAGTGAATCGCACGGGTAAATGGTCAATTATTTGCTCTAATTCAAGCAAAGAAAACATAAAAAAACATAACCAATCCAACCAATTTCATCAATTGCTCTATATAATATTCGTTGTTATAATTTATATAATTGTATATCGATCTAAATATTCTTAAAGTATTATAACAAATTCATTCTGTGCAACGCACGGGCAAAAATACTAGTAATATATAAAAACAACATCATCCTCACAAATTTTCCCGCTCAAATATATTAATTATAATTGATAATAAACAAATAGTTAAAATTGTATGGAATTATATTAATTATAATTGAATTCCATATATATTACTATATTCCAATACCTATTTGTTTACAATTTTATTTATTTATTACCAATTACCAATTATTACCAAAAGTTATGCTATTATTACGTTAATGGTGAAAACATATGAATGGACTCCATTATATTATATTACATACATATTTGAATTCCATATATATTATATTCCAATACCTATTTGTTTACAATTCCATTTATTTATTACCAATTAACAATTATATATTGGTAATAATTGAAATATAATATATATGTAATTTAAATATTTATGGAATATAATATAATGGAGGTTTTCCATTCATATATAATAGCTCTACCTCTCTCTCTTTATGGCTATAAATACAAGAAGAAACCCAGACAACCACCACCACCAATTTTCATATCTCTTAGTTCTGTTGTTTTTCGTTTGTGAAAGCAGCAATGTACGTAGGAAGAACCACCCTTCTCCATAGAAGTGTGACATATTTACTGTTTCTTTTTATTGTTCTTATCTTATCTTTTTTTTTTTTTGTTACATTCATTGCAAGTTCTTATATTTTGCAATCACAAGCGTTGTGATTAATTGTTGGTAGCTTCAATTGCTAAAAAGTAAGTTAATTTGTCGAATAACTACAACTTTTATTGTAAGTATTAACTATTCTTTTTTTAATTGATTTTTTAACTATTCTTTTATATTTGAAATCTTATATTTCCAGCCCTCTTGATCCTTTAATTACAAATGAAGGAAAAAGAAAATGAATATATTAATATTTCATTGGAAATATAATTGGCAATTATATTTTTATAGTTATATTACTTATTAATTATATGGAAATGAATATTAAAATCTTTTTATAAATGAAAAAAGAAATAAATATTACACATGTGAATCTGTTATTAATATTATGTTACTAATGTTACTAATTGGCACAGGAATCAGGCCAAATGAAAAAGGAGATTAATAATAAAAATTCACTATAAATATAACATAGCTTTCCCTATGCAAAAATTAGTAACCACCAAATGAAATATTAGGAAACAATTGTGAAAGAAAAAGAAATAGATATGAATATTTATTCCTTTTATGAAGGAAAAAGGAAATGAATATATTCATATTTCACTGGAAATATAATCAACAATTATATTATAATTATAATTATATTAATTATTTAGAAGTAAAAAAAAGAATTTATTAAAATTTCACTGAAAATATATTCAACAATTATATTTTTATAATTATATTACTTCTTAATCATATGAAAATTAATATTAAATTTTTATGAACGAAAAGGAAATGAATATTACACAGGAATATGTTATTAATATATATATATATATATATATATATATATATTAAAACAGAAGTGATAGCTTTCCCGCTCATTTTCGTCCAAAAAATTTGAAATCCGCCAACATAATATTATATAATAATTCCTTATCAGAAATTCTAGCTTTCCTTATCATTCCTTATTTATTGCTAAAATTGACAAAATATTTAAAATATGATTTCATTCCTTTTAATGAAATATTTTATTCAATTCTATTCCTTCAATCTTTGATTCCAAACTTGAGATTAAATAATCTAATATAAAACTAATCTAAACTATGCTAGGGAAATATAAAGAGAAGGGAAAATAATAAACTAAAACTAACTAGGGTTGGGAACTCTGTAAGGGGACTCCTTAAATTTTAGAGAATATGTAGAATATATAGGAGATAGATGTGCCTTGGGCCCATGAGACAACTTCCAATTCTTTTCCAATTCTTATTCTTGTTTCCTATTCTTTCTTGGTAATTTCCTTTTCTTCCAAAACTTGTCCAAACTGCTCCAACATTCTTCCTTTGCTGCTCCTTGTGGATAATTCAACTCTTGGGATAATATAACACACAAACAATTCTCAATTTCATTAGGATAAAGAAAATAAGCATCAAAACAACTAAAATAAGAGGTGAATTATTGTACAAAATAGTATATATCAACTCCCCCACACTAGAACTTTTGCTTGTTCTCAAGCAATTACCAAGGACAATCCACCTTCCAAGCAATGAAACTGATCACACTTTCTCTCTGCACAACCAAACATACCACCAACCAACTCATACAACCTAACCTGCTTCAAGAATCATCTTAGAATCACAAGTGAGTTCCCCTCTCAGGCCAATAACCGGGCACCCGAAATTAGGGTAGATTAGGACCCTGTATGCACATGTACTCAGTTGAGATTATGCAGAACTTGGCTTAAGATGAGATCCCATAGACTTGCCCTTCATACTCCCATAGATCAACTCTAAAACTGCATGCTAAGATCAAGTAGGTCTTTATTCGGCTTGTAATGGGGCTAAGGGTGAGTGGCTAAACAAAGAATGGGTATGAAAAAATGTACAAAAGAGAGAGAATTTCACACCTATTCACAATTAAACCTAGAGGAGACATAAAAAATATGAATCATGAGCACAAAATATAATTGGAAACACAAGAGTATTCTACACTAGTGGGGGTGAGGACAATTATTATAGCAACATGACTTGCACTTTTATTCATCCTTCTTTTTCTTTCTTTTCACAAACCTTTTCTTCACTTTCAACCTTCTTTTTCAAACTTTTACTTAACAACAATTTTTCTCTTTTTTTTTTCTTTTCAATTTTCTTCTTCTTTTTTTTTCTTTCTTTCAACCAACAGCCACTTTCTTTCCTTCAATTCAAACCAACCAAACAATTCCTTCACCACACCCCACACTAGAACAAAGATAACAGGAATAACTCTATCAAAAATAAGCTCAAAAAAGGGAAATCTCCTCTAAATTAAAGAACAAATGCTACATTCTCTCTAAGGGTGAATGGAAAATATATGGCTAAGGGCTAAGGGTTAAATGATAGGGCTAAACAAGAAAAATAATACAAAGAACGGGGTTAAGTACTTTTGCAGTTATTAAACAAAAACAAGGCTCAAAGGGGACAACTAGGGAAAATAATTGTAACATAGGGTAGGTTTAAAGGCTTGGGCTAACAACAATGGCCTAAATCACTTCAAAGCATGCAAATTCTAGACTTCACTATGAGAGCACTGAGACAAGCTATGACAAGAAAAATATCACCAGAATTCCACATAAGCCTTCACTAGCAATGCATAACACACAGGATAAAGCATTTAGGTTAGAGGTTAACTGATAAGCACCAAGAATAGTCTATTTTAAGGGTCAATTTCGGGCTAGAATTGTATAGTTTATTACCCATTTCATAAGGATTTCATGCATTTAGACTCAGATATGACTAAAACTTCTAACGAGAGCATGGAAGATGTTTTTAAGCTATTTTACAGCCAAAAGGAGGACTTAAGGCAAAAACTGAGCAGGAAATGAAGAAACCATGAAGCATGAGCCTCCCACTCAGCCTCACACGCGTGTGGAGGGTCGCGGAAAAACTTCTTTAGGGCTCGACGCGTCGAGCCCCTGTATCAACCCTAAAAATCTGCTGCGGGAAAATGTCCATATCTTGCCCCTATTTTGTTCCCCCTATATAAGGCTCATTATTTCAGACCTTTGGGGAGGGGGGGAGGCACCCAATAATCTTTAGATCTAGTTTTCTTTTCTAATTTCTTCCCCTTTGGGGAGGAAGACAAATACTCCTCCTTAGATTAGCTTAGCTTAGTGTAGATGAAGAAGATGATGTAGATCCAAAGCTTTCTTTAGGTAACATACTTCTTTTATTATAAAGTTTGATCTTTAATATTCTTGCCTTGTTTCTTTTGTGTTATTCATGCTTTATATGCTAGAGTAGTGTAGTTTGGGTGTGTGTGCCCTTGTTGACCTATGGATTGATGTTTATATTATATCTTATGATCTTGAGTATTATGGGAGTATGATTGATGTTTGTATGGATGATGTTGTTCAAACTTTGCTTCTATTTCCGGCCGGGATAGTTAGTGAACCGAGTGGAAGTGAGAGAGTGCGCGATAGCGGCCTCTCACGAGCCCAACTCATCTATATCTCCGCTCTTAGTCTGAAAAGACGAGATCCGAGAGGAGTGGTAGGCTAGGTGTTCGATAAAATGCCTCAACCGAATGAGGATTGAGAGTCTGAGTGTGACGCCACTCGGTACCAATACCGTGACTCCCTGGATCAATCCCGAAACCCAATTCCAAGCTACCTACGATAATCAATCCTTTGGCTTAGCATTGGCATGCATCCCCTCCTTTTACTTTTGTATTTTCCATCTTATTTTACTTTCAAACACTTCAAACCAACCATGAACAAAACCTCTCCCTATGATTCTTGCAACTCTTACCTTTCAACTTCCTAAATGCAAACACGTATTCGGTTCCCATTCGCCATCCTTGAGAGACACGACACTCGGGGAGTCTTGACTCTTCGTTTTAACACCTTCCATACCACATTCACCCTCACACTATACACACAGCATCATTAACCCAACTATTGGCAAGAGACTGAATTAAACACAGGCTCAACCTTGAATCATCCCTGACAAGCTAGGCTACACAAGTACCACCAAAACAAACCACCAACCAGCAGAAAGGAAAAGTGGTCACAGCCACAAAGCAAAGAAAATAGACTATCCACAGTGTTGCACATTGAGTCATTCAAACAAAGTTCACCAAAAAATTTATTTTCAAACCAGAAATAGCACCCCCCCCAACACTAAAACTTGGACATCGTTCTCGATGGATAAACAATTAAGAACAAAGGAGGGGATACAAAGAATAAAATCAATAATGAAGCACAAAGTCAAAACTAATAGAGAGAGAAATTAAAAGAGTTAAGAAATTGAACCTTGAAGTCTTGATGCAATGAAGAAAAATGTAAGAAAAAAAAAACTTTAGAACCTGAGGAAGACAACAATGGTGCACACAAGGAAGTGGGGAAAAATGACAAAATTTTTTTTTTTTACTGTTGGGGTCATGGGCGGGGTCATGGCCGTGATGTTGGCCGTGACCCAGAGCTCTCTATATGCGAAAACGTACTGGAAGCTGCGGAAAAGGTCACGGGCGGGGTCATGGCCGTGAGGGCGGCCGTGACCCCGAGCTCTCTATATGCAAAAAGTCCGTTTTTCGCACCAAATACCTGTTTTCACCTGTAGATCAATCCAAAACATCCCCAAAGCACTCCAACACCTAAACACATGATAAACACTCAATTTCCAAACATTCTCCACTCTCTTAGAAGTAAAATAAATCAATTCTCACTCAAATATTCTCTTGCCAAACCTCTTGAAAACCAAATAAAGACTAAAATCTAAAATCTAACTAAAGCAAATAAAGTAATGCAATAAAATAGAATGCAAGAAAGTAAAGGATAACATGGGGTGCCTCCCATGAAGCGCTAAGTTTAATGTCGCTAGCTCGACTCAACCTCTCAATATCAACCGTCATTGGATTGGAGAAAGAACATCTCATCTTTCCTAGCAAATTTTTCTACAAGATAGTGCCTCAAATGGTGGCTATCAATGAATTCATTTATGCACAAGTCCACCTCCAGAAAACTCAAACATTGTTCCTCCATGAACTCAAAATTCAAGCATACACTTTCATCAAATCCATTCTTATTTTCCCCTTGATTTTCCTTTACTTGAGTAAGTAGAGAGAACCTTGGGTCTTCTTTATGCACTAAAATGAAATCCTTGGACATGAAAATTGGCCAATGGGGGCCTCCACATTCAAAAACATTGACACCTCCCGGTTCCTAAGTTAGTCTAAAGTTCTCACCCAAGGGATTGTCATCAAATTAAAGACATACCTCGTTTGTGCCACCAAATTCATCAACTATATCATTCTTGAGCACTTCTTCACTTGGACCATCTTTAAGTTGCTCTTTATCACCATTCCCTCGCAACTCCACACTTCCTTCCCAATTCAAAGGTTCCATTTCAATCCCCTCATTCACTTTCTCATCTTCATCAGCTTCATCCTCCATCTCCTCTGAATCACCAGCCACCTTCACTTGGCGTGAACAACTCATGTATGTATAACATCTTCATAAGGAATTGAACCTTGAATGGGTTCTTGAGTTGTGAAGCCTTTTCCTTGAGCCTCAAGATCTTCCAATTGAGCCTTCTGATCTTCCAATCGAGCTTGTAACATGTTCGTTTGGGTGGCTAAGTTATTCATCATGGACCTCATCTCCTCATAAATATATTGGCTTACTTGTGATGTTTCTTGATAGAATGGCTCTGGAGGTTCCCATTGATCATTGGCATATTCTTCCTCACTTGGTCTCATGGGATATCCACCATCCTCAATGTCATCATCAGGTACAATAGTGACTCCCCAACGCCTAGCCAACGCCAAAGTCTCCACATCAATAGGTTGGCTTCTTGTGGAGGTGCTTGATAGAATGGCTCTTGAGGTTTTTGATGTGGAGGTACTTGAACTTGGCCTTGATATTGAAAGTTAGGATCAAAGATGTAGCATCTTTCGGCTTCATGTGATCCTCCACATATGGCACACCAAAGAGGTTGTGACATGAACATTGATGGTGCACCTCCTTGAAAAACTTTTAAGTTCATATTGGCACCAAACTCTTGAGGGAAAGATTGATACTCCTGAGGATGTGGTGCTTGTATTATGGAGTTTAACTTGTAGCAACTTTCCAAAGCATGAGCTTCACCACAATATGAACACCATTTAGAGCATGAAAGGAATGATTGAAGTGGACCACCTTGAAAGGTCTTTATACACATTCTGGTGAAATCGAGCAATGACATTTTTTGCTCTTGAAAATCATATTCCTCCATAATTACAAGTTCTTAACTGAAAACCTACTAACATGCACCATCAAAGACACTCTTGGAAGAACTTGGTTATGGGTTAGAGTAAAATAGCAATAAAGAAAATAAAATAAAAATTTAAAAAAAAAACTTGAATTTTTTTTTTTTACTGAATGGTGATTAAATAAAATTTAAAAAAATAAAACTTGATCTCCTAAGAATTCACTAACTTTAATGCTAGAAATAAAACAATCACACAATACAACCAAATAAATCAATCCCCGACAATGGCGCCAAAATGTGATGAGTATAATTGTGAGTGTAAAAGAGGGTGTAATATGTCGTTCCGCTGAGGATTGGGGCTATGGCACGTATTGTGTGAATTATTAAATTCTAGGCACTAAAGTATTGGGATTCACTAGAATCCAAGCAAACTAAGATTAAGGAATGGAAATAAAATAATGCAAATTAAATAAGGGATAAACTATATGATAAAAGAGTGGGGTCAGATTAGGGATATTACAATCTTGATGCTCTAACAATCTCAAAATTATGGAAAGACAATTAACCAAGGGATTTATTGGCAATGCACTTAAGAATTCAAGTTAGCTACTTTCGTAATCAATAACAAGAATTAGGCTAACATTGCCCCACTTTCGTGATGCATCAATCATAACCTTAAACACAAAAGCATTATAAGCCCCCAAATTACCCCTATTCTCATAGTAGGAAAAATTGGGTTAAAATTGGTTAGGCTGAGTTTTTCACCCAACTTTCGTTGTGATGAAATCCTCTCCAAAACAAATCAATAAAAGCTGCGCATCAATTATCAATCAATAAGAGGAAAATATAATCCAACTCAAACATAAACCCTAAGTAAACAATTATTTCCCTTTATGCAATAATCACAAATCTAGCATCAAGAATAGCAATAGGACCCTAATCCAAACCCAAAGGCTAACTACTCATGCATCATAAATGTAAACAAAGCAAAACAATAATGAATAACCATGAACACTGCAAAATATAAAGGGAAGAGAAAACTTTACTGATAACGAAGAACAAATCCAAGCTTGAGATTAAATAATCTAATATAAAACTAATCTAGACTATGCTAGGGAAATATAGAGAGAAGGGAAAAATAAACTAAAACTAACTAGGGTTGGGAACTCTGTAAGGGGACTCCTTAAATTTTAGAGAATATGTAGAATATATGGGAGATAGATGGGCCTTGGGCCCATGAGACAACTTCCAATCCTTTTCCAATTCTTATTCTTGTTTCCTATTCTTTCTTGGTAATTTCCTTTTCTTCCAAAACTTGTCCAAACTGCTCCAGCATTCTTCCTTTGTTGCTCATTGTGAATAATTCAACTCTTGGGATAATATAACACACAAACAATTCTCAATTTCATTAGGATAAAGAAAATAAGCATCAAAACAACTAAAATAATGGGTGAATTATTGTATAAAATAGTAGATATTGTAATAAAATATTTTCCTGTTGAAATCCTATTTGGTTATAATTACATTTGTTTATTACCAATTACCAATTATTACCAATTAATAATTACAATTATAATAATTATATTATTCTATCATAATGTAATTGTTTAGACATATAATCTCATGCATGTAACTGCTCATATTATTCTATTCTATATAATTCTATCCGTGAAGGCATAATAATTACTATGATTATTCTATTCTATATTATTCTATCCGTGAATGCATGATAATTAATATTATTCTATATTATTATTCTATCATAATGTAATTGTTCAGACATATAATCTCATGCATGTAATTGTTCATATTATTCTATTCTATATTAATATTACCATAATATTACCAATTATAATTAATATTATACTTATTCCATCATTCTATCATAGTAATTACCATAATTACTAATAACCAATTATAATTAATATTATTCTATCATTAATATTATAATTATCATAATAATAATTACCATTTTACTAAAATACCCCTACGTTTGGGCGGGAAAATTCTGGAGGAGAATAATGTTTTTATATATAGTATAGATATAGATTAAAAAATTGATTGTACGTATATTAATATAGTTGACTAATAATTATTATGATTAATAAGTTAATAATTATAATAATAATTGTATAATTGCAATTAAACATTGGTCGTTCAAATTTTTTTTACTAATACAAAAATTAAAATTTGCATCTTTTTTAAATATAATTTTCTTAGTTATTATTCATATGGTTGGAACCATAATATATATGAAATACACTTAGGAATAAATGAAATTAATTATGTAAATTTTTTCTATAAATTTATCTAAATGTGTACATGATTAATTAGAGAGTATATTAATGCCAAGCACCTTGTGCTCAAATGGCATGTAGTGGCCTCCCTCAAATGAAAGGTCATGAGTTCGAGCCTCAGTGGAGTCAATATCAAAATTGACTCTTTGTTCTTCAGCAGGTTGAGAAAAGTATAGATGAACAGATACTACAATGTAATAGGGTCAGTTGTATTCAAAAAAAAAAAAAGAGAATATATTAATTATACAAAATTTAAATTTAAATTTTATACGCTATGAAAATAGATACTTAACCAAATATATGGAATTACAACTATATTATTATATTGTACATTTTAAAATATTTATATTTTTCAAATTTTTTATTTAAATTTATAATTACATAATTTTGTCCGTGCATCGCACGGGTAAAACACTAGTACTAATTAAGAAATAAAACGTTTCTTACTTTTAATACATTAGAGAAAAATATAATAATTGTACATTTTGATATAAAAGTATTACATTTTTCTTCAAAAGTATTACACTTTCCCTTATAAGTAATGTTGGTAAGTGTTTCTTACTTACCTTAGAGTAGATTGTGTGCATTCATGTAGTAGTTCGCACGTGAGACAAATTAAGTCAATATGAAAATGTAATACTTATGTTGACAAATGTAATACTAATTAGGAATAGAGTGTTTAATTTGTTACTTATAAGGGAAAGCATAATACTTTTGATGAAAAATGTAATACTTTTACATTTTTCTTCAAAAGTATAATATTTTTTTTCATTAAAAGTATTACGCTTTACCTTCTAAGTAATGTTGGCAAGTGGTTGTTACTTATAAGAGAAACTGTAATATTTATTAGGAAAAATTTAATACTTTTAAATCAAAATGTAAAAGTATTACATTTTTCTTCAAAAGTATTACACTTTCCCATGTATATAATGAATATAAACATTTTATTATTCATTAGTATTACATATATTTTTCATCCTGAACATAGTTGTTTTACGGAGAACAATTCGTGACGCAGTTTTACACAAATTTTTGCCTACAATATATTGTTCATTGTATTGTATATAATCTAAATATTAATTAATACTTTAGTTTTTAAAAAATAGTAAAAGCTATGATTATGATTAAAACATCATTATATCTATCTAACCATTGTATATATAAATTAAAATGTATATTTTTAAAAAATTATATATTAAAATATAATATGCAATGTAATATAAATATTTCTTTCTAATTTTTGTTATTTATTTTGAAGATATCCCCCGTAGTCCTCCAACCACATGGGGTGGGTTAGGGCCAATGAAATTTGGCTCATGAGCCGGCTCACCCCTAGTTTTGCCGTGCTTCAATAGCAATTTTTGCATGCTATATAGTGAAACCACCAAGTATAATGGATCGGAGTTGATTACCTTGAATTTAGATTCTTAGTATTTCGCGAATTTGTGTCTTGCTAGGGATATGAGGCTAATTTTTCTCTATTTACGAGGCATGGGAGAGACTTGTGAATTTATAAGTTTGCCGCTTTTTTTCTCTATTTACGAGGCCAGGGAGAGACTTGTGAATTTATAAGTTTGCCGCTTTATTTCACGAATTATTCTGGAACTTCAATCCAAGAATAGAAGTACATGGCTAAAAAATAAGCATCTATCCATATGATGATCATATCTCAGAGTTAGGTGGAACTTCAATCCAAGAATAGAAGTACAGTGGCTAAAAGACCATATCCCAGAGTTAGGTGGGTGGATGGTTGAGTACAAGGAAAGACAGACATTGTTAGTATGCTGCACAAAGAGTCGAACCCACTCCCATCATTCATGTGGGGATGTAAACCGAAACACCGGATGCCACTAGACCACAAGGTCTTTGGCTGTTAGTATGCTGGTTATTTGTATTTGTTATCCAATTGAAAGTATATATATATATATATATATATATATCTCTCTNCTGTGTCTCTCTGTGTGTGTTGCTTTATTTATATACAATTTCATTTTAGAAGGAGTTTGAATTGTATTGCATAAAAGCTTTCTCACGCAAGGGAGGGGGTGTGAATCAAAATTTAATATGATTAAATTACCAAATTTGGGAGTTACAAATTGAATTGTACAGGGCGTTTGGTGTAGTAATTTAAATTCCAGTGTTTGATTTGCATGAATTGTTTAGTATACATGAAAATTGAGAGGGAATAGGTAGTATCAAGTCCAAAATGCCATACTTATTATTATTTTTGTTGTTGTTGTTGTTGTTATTATTATTATTATTATTATTATTATTATTGTTATTATTGTTATTGTTGTTATTGTTGTTATTGTTGTTATTGTTATTGTGTTTATTGTTGTTATTGTTGTTATTGTTATTGTTGTTATTGTTGTTATTGTTATTGTTATTGTTATTGTTATTGTTATTGTTATTGTTATTGTTGTTATTATTATTATTATTATTATTATTATTATTATTATTATTATTATTATTATTATTATTACAAGAGCAAAGATGATATTCCACTCGAAGTAACATTCAGAACAATATCATTGCAGTTCCTTATCTTTGACGATAACGTTTTCCACACGACGAAAAATAGCATATATGTTACAATTTAAAACTATAACAACTCTACTATAACCACTTTTAATTAATGTTTCTTTAGTTTTATTTAACTAAGCATTTGGAAGAAATTAAAATACTTTGCTATATATATGCTCATTTAGTTTTTGTTAGTATTCCTTTTATTTATTTAATTAAACATTTCCAAACAATAGTAACATTTCTTATTCTAAGATCAATAAATTGATAAATAAGAACAAAAATTATAATAATTAATGAAATACACAAAAATACAAATTATTCGTACTTTATAACTTATAATATTGTTTCAAAATTTTTAATTAGATAAAATAAAAGACATATTAGTAAAAATTATAGGGGTGGACATTTCAATTTAGTTTCTTTAAGAGTTAATTTCCAAAATAGTCCTCCGACTATTGTCTTTTCTCGATTTGGTAACTTGACTTTCAATTGCACCTAATGTAATCCTCTGACTATTCAAAATTATGCCAAAATAGACATCCGTTAGCCTTAACATCATCTTAGCGTCAAATATGAGGGCAAAATGGGGATTTTAGCTTATTTGTCCACAGGTTTCATCCCTGTAAAAATGAGTGTAAAAGTAAAGGTGTTTGCTCTCAATTCAGCTCCTTTGCCTACCATTAAAGATCAAAATCTAGAAGAATGTCGGCAAAGCCTAACCCTTTTTTTCCCCACTCTCTCTATTTGACTCAAAGCGCATCGGTAGGAAGCAGAAGTTTCCTGATCTATAGTTACAACAGCGACGGATCGGAGGTGGCGGTGGGCGGTGGACTTTTTGGAAGATAAGTAAAGAAAGCTCAAAACTCCTACCGCCGATTCAACAACCACTGCCAACATTACTACTGTGAAGCGCTATGCACCTCCCAACCAGCAAGATCGCACAAATCTGGAGTAGATTGACTTGAAAGAGTAAACAACAATGCTAGTGATGGAGAGACTAACCAAAAAAATTATATCCCTAGTTTAGATCATGGAGATGCTAGTGGTAGCAATTGCATTAATGAGAATCATCGCCCAGCCATTAACGTAATACCATTGAATGGGTGTTGCAATAGTTATGTTTTTCAGTTATTGAATGAACGCTAGACAACTACCATGAATTTGTATAATACTTTACCCGAAGGTTCACCTGAAAGGCCAATTATGTTACCAGAAATGTGTCATCTTAGATGCATGTTTCGCCATTGATCAGATGTCACAAACGACTAGTGTTGGACCGTCTGTCGTGTTGTAATTTTGACCGGCCGGTTATGCACAACCCGAATCCCAGTTTGCTTGAAACCCAAATTTGAGAGCTTCAGAATCCTTAGCTTCATAATGTCGATATTTGTTGTAATGTTCTCAAAGCTTGAAACCTCTTATACTTTAAATATGTGTGTGGGAGAAAACAAAGCTTAGCTTGTTTGGAAGTTATCCACTATGCATGTTTCCTACCATGATCCTCACTCAATTTAAATTCATAAACTATTAGTCAAATTCTAAAGTAGATCAGAATAGAGTAGAAAGTTTCTAGTAGAAACTTATGGGTGATTGGAAATGTTGGGAATAAAGAAAGTATTCATAGTTCGAAAAAACATCAAGAAGAATGAAGATGAAGGAAGAATCTAAACTGTTAGTCGTCATGAAGTTTAAGCTGATCATCCTCAAAATTAGAAACTATACGTATGATTATTATTCTATAATCTTATATTAAAATAATATTTGTGGCCTGGGATTAAGGTTTGAATTTTAAATATTTAATTTATTTGTTATTTTCACTTTGGTTTTCCATAATTGAAAGTTTGAAACCATTACACAAAGCGGGGGCTTTGGTATGGAAGACTTCAGCAGTGGCTCATCATATCGCAAGCTGGGGCTGAGTCATCACTGATCGAGGAGCTTGGAACTGGCGGATCGGAGGTTGGTGTTGCCCTTCCCGATGACGCAGCTTGTTTTGGTCGCAGGTCAAAGGATTCAGAATAGGTCTTCACCAAACGAGAGCTTCAGAAGGTTGATATGGATCTCATGCTCGTTTCATTGTGGGAGGAAGAAATTCCAAGTTTGCTATAATCATAACTTTGACCGTATTTGTTGTACAATTGTCAACTACTAAACCTTCCAGATGAACCATGTGGATAAATGAGCTTAAATTCCCTTTTTGCCCTCATATTTAACGCTCAGATAACACTTGACTAACAGATGATCATTTTGGCTTAATTTTCAATATTCAGAGGACTATATTAGGGAAATTGAAAGTCAATGTACGAAATTGAGAAAGAGTAATAGTCGGAGGACCATTTTGGGAATTAACTCGTTTCTTTAATGTAGAATTGTAGTACGAATATGAATTGTATTACTATATTTTTCAATATTACGTTCTAGAGAAGTATATATGTACTGTATTATTATGATTAATAATTTTAATATATAATTGTATTACGAATAAGAAAGTATATATTGTATTAGGATTTGTATTACCATATTTTAACGTACAATTGTAGTATGAATAGGAATTGTATTACCATATTTTACAATATTGCGCAAACCTTAATAGTATATGATTGTTTTGGGCGGGAAGTTAAAATGGAGGATTTTGTTTTTATTAATAGTATAGGATTGTTTTGGACGGGAAGTTAAAATGGAGGATTTTGTTTTTA
>CM008341.1:3638803-3650563 GCA_002525835.2 Ipomoea batatas | reverse complement strand
ATTGGGTTTGAATTTTATTAATGAAGTAACCGATTAAAGAATATAACTTTAAAAAAATTATTAAAATTGTTGACTATGAAAATGGAACATTAATCTTTTATTAAAAATATTGTTTCTTGTGATAATCAAACATGACATTCATGATCAAACTCCCTGTGCTGAGTCTACTTGTCTTCCGAGGTGGTTGGGCAGCCTTAATTGAATGATGAAAATTGCAATTAGAATACAAATTTCCATACCATTCTCAAAATGTCAATGAAATTTTTTTTACTAACATGTCATTTGACAGCAATATTACGGAGTATTATATATTATTGATTGCGATTTTGGTGTTTTTTTTTTCAACTGCGCAATTTTCAGCCATAAACGGTTTTCATATGTTTGGATAAATGTCTAATGACACCAATCACTTGCTATTACTTTATTTTGAAAAGTTATTTAAATAAGTGGAAAAAGACATTTTGATTAGTGTATATCTGTTCATTGATTGTGATCATTTTAAATACATAATATTACAATAGTAACAATACCTATATTTATAAGGGAAAATAATATTTCCGTCCATGTACTTATACAAGATAACAATTTCAACTCTCAGTGTTTAATATTATAGAGCCTTCAAATTTTTGTATTGGTGATTTTGATAACTTACCAATAGAGACTATAAAAGTTTATCACATTTACATTACACTACGGAGCTTCACTGTAAGAAGGGCCAAGTCTGTGTCAGATTGTTTTTTCATACGAGATGGAGTTTGAATTCTCGACCTCTCTTGAGAGACGAGAGTGTACAGCCACTCGCGCTAACTAAGATGGTTAGAAAATTTTTCCTACTTTAACACTTGCTATTCCATTAACAATGTTCAAATTCAACACTTATTATACTAATTATAAAGAATATGATTTAAAATATATATATATATATATATACAGTTAAAGTCTTATGAACAAAATAACATATTTGATAGAGTCATTTGGCGTGATTTTGAATTTGAAATAGTTGAAAATAATATATGTATCACACAAATAAATATTTGATAAGAGTAAATAATATGATTACTATTAATGTGAAGTTAGTGATTAATATTGTATTAGGTATGGCATTGATTAGAGTATGATGGGCAAAGATTCTTTTATTAATAAAGAAAAGAAGTGTACTAATAATATTACTTTAATTAAGTAAAGTAAATGCGATTTGATTAAAGCAGTGGTAATTACCACTTACCAGAGCAGAAGCGCGACAAAACAGGGGGCGAGCCAATAGAGAAGAGTGGCGTGGGGTCCATCTTCTTGTCTGCCTGTCATTGTCTATTGCCTACGTGTCACCAAACACACAACAGCATGCCATACCAGACTGACGTCGTTATCCTTCCGTCAAAATCGCCTCCTCTATAGAATATAGTCTATTGGCCTAAGTGCTTAACGGAGAGTTTATAATTCTTCTTTTTTTAGAAAATGACATTTTATCCATTAATTATATTTATATTGATATGAAACAGTTTAATCAATTAAAAAAAATTGATATGAAAAATACATATAAATATACCTATTATACAGATAATAAAAAATATAGTGATTGATTTTATAAGTTAATTTTATTCGGGATCGATTAAAAATGATTCAATTTTATAACATGGAGACTTATTATCTATACATGTTACATAATAATATAAGGTGAAACACTCATCAAGATTCAGTATCTCCACTACTATGAAACTAATATAGATTTAGTTCGGATCGTGCATGTAAAATTTGACTTTTATTCAGAAGAAAATTTGATCCAAAATTCTTTAATATGGGACCACACCTCTCAAGAAAGATATCTTAAATTCCTATGATATAAATAAAGTGGAGATTATACATAAACTAGTGGAGTTTGAATGTGACTATGTGAGAGCTTTAAATTAAACCCTCTCAACCAAATCTTTCTATTACTTTGATGGACACAATTGACAGTACTGAGGAATAACGTAACCTATTGAGGAGTAATATTCCATAGGCAAGGATAAGGCTCTATGGAGAGAAATATGAGTATCATTGAGGTATGATGATTTGGATGGTTTGCTACCCCTTAAAAACATTAAATGGTTTGGGTTTAAGGCCACGAGGTCTGCCAATAACTATGGGAACGTGTGATAATTGTGTTTATTTCAAAAAGGTAGAAGCGATATTGGCTCTATAGTGACTCTCTGTGCTTCATTTGGTTGGGAAAGTAGTTATGAACAGACACTACATTGTAGCAGAGTCAATAGTACTCAAAAAAAAAAAAAAAAAAAAACATTCATGTATATTGATGACATCTTAAAGACTACATCAATGTAAAACCTCACATACATCTTCCTATCAGGCTATCATATCATCTTTGCAACTATATATGACATTTCCCTCAAAAAAAACTGCAGAGCAATGTGTTCTAGCTGTGACAGTTGGGAGTGCACTCGAAGCTACCCGCCAGGCACCAGCATCGATTTTCACCTCTGAGGCTCGGGCTTTGAGAACGAGAAGTTGTCTTCGTTCTTCGTCTCCACTCCATTGTGAGGCACATGCAGCTCCATTTCTTCCCCCTCGTGGTCGACTTGTATAACTGCACTATTATTCGATGCTGTCATAGGCGTTGAAGGATCATTTTCGGGGTCAGAATCCCCGTCTTCCAAAGGGTAAGCCCGGGTTGGGAGACCAAGAGATCTGAACCGGTGAAGCGAGGGGTTGTTCGATGTGCGAAGAGGGGAACCCATTTTGGACGAAGTACTTCCACCGAGGGTCCTAGTTGGAGATTTTTCTCCCTTGGCGTGCTTCTTCTTCACCGCCATGTGCCACTTCTTCAACGCCTTGCTCGTTTGCTCGTCGAAGATGGATTTCTTCATTCGTGAACCCATCTGAGCTACAAGGGCATATAGCGGTAGCGTGCTATAGCTGCATAAGAACAACACTCCAACCCTAAAATAGAACGGTCGATTTCGTTCTCTATCAGCAGACTCGATCATAGAGCTTCAAAGTTTAGATAATTCATGATGTATACTGAATTTTACTAGAGAAAAATGCATAAGACATACCCTAAGCCAATTTTCACACTGACCAGCCCGAGATTTTCGTGGAAGCAATTTTCCACTCCAAATTCATACTATATAAACATAAATAAATCACAATATGCTTCAGTGATTGCACGAAGAACAAATAAACTTCATTTAGGAAGAGTAAAAGTTCCAATAATTGATAAATGGACGAGAAATATTACCCATATCCACAAGAAGTACGTTATTTGGAATGCATTCTGCCATGTTGACAACAAATATCACATAATATTAGCACACTCCTTTACTTTTGAGTTAGAAATAGTGCCTCTGTATAATCGACAAATTTTAAATGATTTTTATGATCACGTATCCTAACAAGAGGCTTACAGTACCTGAAATAAGGCGAAATGGATGAAGTGAAGAACCAATTGAGGCCGACCAAACCAAAAGTATCTGTCTGAGCCTTGTACGAGAGGGATTCCTTGAACTACAGCATGCCTTTCCGAGATTTCAAGAGCCATCCTGGTCAAAATAGCTTGAAGCTTTGTCCCGACAGCTAAAATTAGCTGAGAAACAAAAAACAATTCCGAGAAACCAATCAGATGTAATTAAAACCGTGCCTGCAATCTTTAATTTCCCTCGTGAACTCTTTTAGAGCTGTAAACCAAGTAAGAATTCTTACAATTAAAGGAATGATGGATGCCCAAAATAGCGCCTGCCAACCTAAAATACATTAAATGTTTGAGATGGACATAACCAGGCAAAAACGTAGCCGAGAACGAGCTTATTATTAAAGGATAGCTTACCGTTAACATTTAGGAGCAAGAAAACCACAAAGGACCCCCAAAGCACGGGACTGCCAGCAACACACAGCAAATATGAGTTGATTTAGGACAAAGAATTTAATGATCGAACAGTATTGAAATCATAAATTTTTGAAATACAAAGGAGAGAGGCACGTATGATTACCTGACTCCCACAACTACCTTGAAGTCATCCTCTAACGACCTCTTGATGTACTTCTGGAAGTTAAATTTACTTCCGGGAGCTAAATGGACCTACACAAGCAGCATTTCCAATCATAAAAACACCACGGTGATAGATATATTTTTCTACATATTTATGTCCTGTATATAGAAAACTACTGATTTTCGGGAAAGAGGAATAGAAATGAAACGAAGAAGGAAATAGGAAAGTCAGAGACGGATTTGAGAGATATGTGGAATTATAAACTCACACTGATAAAGCCATTGCGCAGGGTCATATAGTCAGACTTGTTTACAGATCTAAAGAATTGCCTGAAAAAGCATCCCTGCGAGAGATAATCAAGTTATAAATCTGTAAAAATTCTATTCCAATGGAAACACGTCTTTCTGAAGAAGGGTCAATTATTTTTAGAAAAATTAATCTTAATTTGGGCCTCATAAGGCATGAGAACTTATAAATACAGAGAGTAATTGCACCAGCATACATGTGTCCTAATTGAACATTATTCTACATTTCCCTCGAGCATTGAACTAGACGATTTTATGTGAAAACATCAGCTGATCAAACATAAAGTTCACTATAGAAATGTGTCTTACAATATAAAAGAAGATCGGAATCCTGGTCCAGAAACTCGTATGAGCTCTTACGAAAGATGTTTCGTGAGTTAGTCTGAATCTTGAAGGATCTGCAAGTTCCAAATTCCATAATGCAAGCCAGTGAGACATCATGTGAAGTGCAGGAAAAACATAATAGGATGGTGAGATAGATCACAGAGTTTTAAAAAGAAAAAAAAAATGCAGTGACACACCATTTGAGAATTCATAATGATGAGTTGAAGTTTCTTCCTCCCATTGTTTCCATCCACGAATCTGAAGAACATAGTTTCAAACTTTCAGAAAATTCAAGTAATATAACAAGGACCAACAACATCTATGTTTGAAATGGTACATATCACGTCGTTAAAGAGCATCCAATCACAGTTCTAGTACCAGTATGTCCACCTTGATAATAAACATTCAGTCCTATTAACAAATTTAAGCCGCCATTCATTTAGTGAATACAACAAGTTTAAGCCTCCATTCTTTTACTTATTTAAAAGAATTAAATTTAGTATCCAAATTTTTGAAAAGCTCTCAGTAGAATATAATATATTTTGAGAATTAATATGATAGACAACAAATCCTGTCTGAGCTTTACAAAGGGCTTATAACCATTTCAGCTATGCAAAGACAGAATATTATTAATTGCAAAAAATTGATTGCCCAGTGTTTTTGGCATTCTTCAGACTAACAATAGTGTTTAGGGTCCAAGTTTACTCATGAAGTGCTCGTGGACTTATGGCATAGCAGACAAGCTATTTAAAAGAAAAAACAAATATAAGAAATTTCATACTTAATTACCTTTAATCTTCCAAGCAACATGGTAATAGCACTATAAATTACATGAAGGACTGCCAAAAAGAAAACAAGGATGTGTATTTGATGCAGCGCATCGACAGATGTGAGAGGCACATGTCCCTGTTAGAAATACCGAGATTAGTTTAATAAAGAGAGATAGAATAACATAATTTCATAGGTATTTATCGGTAAGACAGTAACATATATCCAAAAGAGGAGCACCAACCGGTCTTAGTCAGGTAAATGAAGCAAAGAATCATGGTAAAGAAATTGATAAAAGAAATAGAATACTAAGGAAAATGCAGCAAAGCAGTTTTGATTGCTATATAATGCTAGGCACAACAAGCTATCCTAGTAAAGTTAAACTGTGCCAAAGCATTTTTAGTTGTGCGTTTAGTTGATAACAAAATCATTTTTACAATAACTAAGTAAAAACTGGCATAGGTTGAGTTAATACCCAATTTAGTCCTCGATCTCGATTTAGTCCTAAACGACTTTTTGTGCTTAACTAATATGTCTAGTTATTTCATCCAAAGATGAGTAGTTGGTTAGCACGTGCCTCAAATAAGACTGCCATATTTACTCTTATCATGTTATGAGTTGTTTGATTAGACAGCCTTTTCTAAATTTAAAAGTGGGCAATATACTTACATCCTTGCATTTAAGTTCTTTACCAGCTGATAAAATTCGGCGTTCCAACGATAAGAGCCTCCGATGGTGTTCCTCTTCTTCAGCAGAATCAGACCTTTTTTTGCAGGGAAGCATTGAGTCAGCAACATGCATTGGAATACATATTCCAGCGATGTAGTACTGACTAAATACAAGGATCAATGAGATAAATCCCAGAATCATCAATTCTGCAAAATGTAGGGAGATGTCAATCAAAGAAACCTAAGGCTAGGTAGAAGTGTAAGATGATGATGGAAGTAATAAGCTTACCAGCTTTGACCTTCTCCAAAGCCTCATACAAAGCTTTCTTGTGCCTGTCTGTGAGCCACTGGACAAAAGTTATTCGTGTCAATAATCATCAGAACGACAAAAAAGCCAAGGGGAAGATAAATTAAGCTCTCCAACATTTGCAAAACAACATTCTCTTGCCATTTCGATTGGGAATAAAGTTCTTGAATAGCAAAAATTACAAAAGAAGTCATTCCATGTTTATCACAATCAAGGAAAGAAAGGGAATCTCGGCAGCATTACTATAGCTCCATTCATCTGAACTGCAATTATGAATAGGAACACAATGGATAAACAATTGCATAAAGCTTACAGTACTCCAATTGAGTTTCCTTTTCCTATTATATGCAAGTACAATCAACAGAACCAACACAGATCAGACCCAGAAAACAAGCAAGAAACTTTTCAATCCATACACCATAAGTCCAGGAAATGTTGACCAAGTCAAAATGATGAAACCAAATGAAAAAATCCCACCACCACAAAATTTCCACATGTGGGAACAGTCACTTCACACATTAATTTAACTTCTGAAGAAACAGATTACACTACAAATCAAGAAACAACCCTTTCTTGCAAACCAAAAACAAATAGAGACAAGAAAGGCAGCCAATAAGGAAAAACCCACTAATAGCTCAGGCAAACTTCTGTATTAACACCAATCAAAAAGTGAAAACTCATCACAGAGCTTTCAACAACAAATTTAGCACCAAAACCTAACCAACAAACAGATAAACACAACTAGGCAAGGGGAGCTAGGGATTAAGCTGCCAGGTTATCAAAAATACCGTTCCAAGCTTGTGAAGAATCTTCTCCAGCGCAATAGAGACAACAATTATAACTGTACAAACAACAGCCACAGCCCACGTAGGTGTCTCATCAATCTTCCTTGAGGCATCACCTCCACCCCCACCTGCCATATCTCCCAATCCCACACTCACCACCACCAAGTAAACAGACTATTCCGCCTTAAAAATCAGAACCCAGCTCACCCAATTCAATGAAACTCCAGAAAAACCCAATCTTGAAACCAAAAAACAAAACAATTTTGGGCATGCAATCTGAAGAAACAGACAAAATCAGGTTCAGACCACTGGAAAACAAAATACAGGCTGAGCAGAAGAATGGGTTTATCTAGCTATTCCAGTACGCGTAAAATAAACAGACAAATTTGTATAGATCTATTCAAATGCATGTACTACATTTTCTGCAAAGAAACTGCAGGGTATTGAAGTATATATTAAGCTCTAATAAATACACNTTGACTTTTGGTAACTCCAGTCTCCAGTCAAGATGACAAGAGATTTACACTTGTAATTAGGTCACAAATTTAAATCTTTATCCTCTTACTTTGAATCAGTCAGCTATGAGATCGAGTAACATAGGCTGGTTTACTTCCTTGTGGTCCTTTGCCGGCTAGGTCACAATTTGAGATTTACCTACACACGAAAGGGTTGTGAGGTTTTCCCCGTCATTCAAAAAAATAATTGATCTTTAATTTATGATTTGTGAAATATTATATAGAAATAAATGTTATTCTGTGCACACCATTATATAAAAATATAGGAATAAAAATACCTTTCTCTTGTCACCTTCCATGCTTTCCATACCACTATAATTAACATCCCACAGAATAAAAACTGAGATAATAAAATATGAATTATAAATAAATGAAACTGCTTTCCATCCCATTATAGTTATTAGTTAACATCCCACAGAACAAAAACTGAGATAATAAAATATTATATGAATTATAAATAGATGAAACAGAAAGGGAATAAATAATTCTTTAAATTTCAAATGTGTGTATTATATAATTATAATACATGTCTGAGTCTCTACCAAAATATGATGGTATCCCCTAAAACTTATTTTTTTAGATAGACTAACAAAATAAAATTAACGCAAACTTAATTTTGAGTGATTTTTAGATCTTATATATAAAATATTTTTAGATATGTCCGAATCCACCTTACAAGGTGTATTTGAGTCCACAAAATAATTTACATGTATTAACAGTCTGGGTTAACTCGTAGCTCATCACATTATAAGATAGATCACTGATAAGTGTTCATTTTTAATATATTTAATGTTCGTTTTAACGCATTGAAAGTTCCATATCGTTTTGATTACCATTGCATTTGTGATAACACTTCAGGTTGGACCCAATATTCGTACATTTAACACAATTATCCCATAAACATAATATATATATATACATGTTGATTTAGTTAATATATTTCAAGTCCACACGACATGATATAACATGGTAACACGTTTGTTAATATATATTATATTTTTAGAGAAATAAGTTTAGAAACAATTTTTTTTAATCTACAATTAAATCCAACAAAGTAACAAAGATATTCAATTTATAATATAGCATACCATAATATTCATAAAATGATAAACAATATCTAAAAACTATAAGTAATGTTGATATTAATAGGTTCTTAATGGGTTAAGTGGGGTTGATCTATATGAGTTTTAACAAGTTAACCCATTAATAATTCAAAATATGTTAAGATTAAATGCAAACTCATTATTTTCATGTCTAATTTTGTGCGTGTTAATTGATACTATCCAAAATGATCATGTCTAATTACACAACACACTAGGTTGAATGTGATTTTTTCATATTAAAAAAACAAAAACAAAAACAAAACATTCCATTGTCTCTAAACACATGGCCACATATTGTTTTATTAATTATGGTTGCCAAGCCTTTAATTTGGTCCAGCAGCCCAACATATTTGATGTCTTTCCTAATCAAACTCGCTTTCTAATAGTTGTCCAATTAGTTACGTTGCTATGGGGGAGAAAACCTTTATCAGCCTAAATTCTGTCTTTTGGCCTAACCCATCATTTTAGGAATGTGAGATTTATTGAGAGATCTTGATTGATCGAAGGTGATAAAGGTTCTTTATGGGATTGCGCGCAACAAGTAAGGTGTGGGAACTTAAGGATTGACGGGGCGACACACATTGATCTTCTTTAGCAGCTCTTGGGCAAAACGTTATGGGAACTTAGGGTATATTTGGTTTGCACATAGGAATTAGAATCAGAATGAGAATCAAATACTTAGTGATGATAATGACTATTGAGTTTTGGTAAAGTATTTTGAATGTTTGGTAGTAGGGCGGAATTAGAATAATTAATAATATTGATATTTGGTTATGTATAACCATATAATGGAAATAAAGGTTTTAAAAATACAAACACAAAAAGTAAGGCAATTGATCCTAATACAATGACATCTAAAGCACCAATATGAACATAAAAAATCCCAAAAAAAAAATAAAAAAATCAAAGTAGTAATTCAAATTTAAAAATTAAATTAACAATGAGATAGAATGATATTAATTAGGGAATGTTTTTTTTTTTTTGAAAATAGGGAATGGCGTTTTTAATTGGAGAAATAATCAAATCCCAAAATTGTGTTTTAAAAAATTGTCAACCAAAAATTAACTATGATTTTAATTCTTATTCCTAGTGTGTAAACACATGAATCAAACACTAAATATTATTTTGACATAAGTTAGAAAACCTAGTGTATCAAAGAAAACCTTCATTACCACAACAACTATATTGTGATGGAAAATTGTTTAAATTTAAAATTTTCAAAGAAAATAAGTGAACAAAAATGAATTATTTTGACCAACAAAATAGGCAAATTTCATAAATGATACTCATATATAAAAAATTCCAATGTGAAACTAACTTGAAATGGTTAAAGACAATGAATTAGTTTTGATCAATACAAGATATAAAATGGAATTAAAAATATATAAGTTTTAAAACTATGTTTTAAAAAAAAATCTAAGAAATAAGCGCTTGAATGAGGTAAATTGAGTTTCACTGTGGTTTAGAATAGGTAAATAATACAGTACCTTTTAAAGTATAATTTGGCTGGTACCAGGGGTAGAGAGGTAAATTCCGCGTCTGGCTCGGGGTGTAAAAAGAGAAAGAATGGCCCATGCAGGTCTCGAACCTGCGACCTTCGCGTTATTAGCACGACGCTCTAACCAACTGAGCTAATAGGCCTTTGTTTTCTAAATTGAACAGTTTCCTTTATAAATAGAAATATAGTGTTGGGCTTTTAAGAGGCCCAGCAATAGCAGTCTGACAAATTTTGGTTTCCGCCTCTCCATTTCCGCCTGATCCATTCGTCGTCTTCCTCCTACTTCCTAAGTTGCATCGACGATGCATTACTGAGCAGCAATAATACTATACTATTACACTACAAATTTCAAACTCTTTCCGCAATTCCTTATTCGCTGTCTTTACTTTCTGTTCTGTCCAAAGCCATGAATTCGTCGATCTCACTCCGACATCCTCAAAGCCAGTTCTTATCTGGTAATGTTAGCTGTCACCACTTTGTAATTTATGCTTCTTCATTTTCTATACTGAACTCTGGATTATTTAATTTAATTTCAATCTGATATGCGTCAATGTCTTGTGTCTATGTTTGTGGATGAAACTTTCTGTTTAGTTGATATTGTTATTTATGAAACAAAAATTGCAGAACATGTTGATCAAGTATTCAAGTGTAGTTTCCTTAATAATTTGAGTTTAACTATCGCATTTCTCGTGAATCAGAGGTTTCAGCATGATTTTTTTTTTTTTTTTTGAAATACTTTTAGAAGGTTGTGTGAATCCTGAGGAAGTATTCAATCAGAGCATAAATATAACTGAAATAAACTAAAACAATACACAGAATACTACTGCTTAACATCAGGATCGTTTATCAGTTTTTATGATGTGATGCTAGGTACTCGGTTGATGCAAGCGGAACAATGCCTTAGTTCCAGTAGAGTGGTTTTCATTCCCACCTCTCAGCAGAGGGCAAAACCTTTGAAGTTTAGATCTCTTGAGGTGAAAGCTAGGTATAACTAGAAGTTGCAATGCATTATGCTTTGTGCTCTTGCTTGACTATATTTTTCGAAATTTAAGTAACATGGTTTTGCTTGGGGAAGATTATCTGTTAGATTTGTGCATGAAGAAGGATATCAATTACCCAATTGCAAGATATGTTATTGAAACTATATCTATTGTTCCCAGCATTGGTATGGAGTGCATAAGTTGGAAATGCCTGAGGTACTCTTTGATAGACACTATTAGGCAACCGCATTTTTTCATGCCATAGTAATTTTAAATGCCTGACAGAGGAAGAACATTAAGCTTTGAATCTGCGCACATATTATTGATACTAAAAAACAGCAAAAATTTCCTGGTACAGAACTGGGCTGAATATGATTTTTTTTTTCTCATGATGTGTTGTGTTTAGCAACTGGTGGTGTATCATTGAAATGTTATTTCTGTATAATATTAGGACCCCCTTTTTGAGCTTTTAAGAACTGCTATATTGAAGAGGTAGAAAACAATAAAAATTTATGCTTGTCCAA
>CM008341.1:3611309-3625498 GCA_002525835.2 Ipomoea batatas | reverse complement strand
AAAAAAAAAAAAAACTTTTAGAACCATGTTAGAAACAATGTGGGTGTTTGGTAAATAGCTGTTAGGCTGTTAGTTGATTGGATTAGTAGGTTTGATTAGTTGATAGCATTAACTGATTGTAGAGAGATGTAGAGTAAATTAGTTATTAGCTGATAGCTGATTACATGCAAAATGATTTTCTAAAAAAACTTATCGAAAAAGCTACTTTGATCAGCTTTTTGAATTTTAGCATTTTGAAGCAATAAACTGTTTACAAAAGCTAATTAGTCAAACACTTATATTGTTTAACCAAATCAAACAGCTAATAATGGTTAAATAAGTCAAAATTGGTTGATAAGCTACCAAACCGGGTCAATATAATTTTTTTTGGAGGGGTTTCAACTAATGTTGTATACAACTTACTTCACATGTAAACCTACTTAATCCACACCACAAACATTGGAAATTTTCAATTCTTGGAAAATGGCTTATTTGGTCATGACTCATGATGGCAATCCTTTTTCTTTAAAACACACATGCTATACTTATGCCTTCCGTGGTAATTTGTATTATTATTATACCTTTCAAAGTTCAAAGTCACACGCTTTACATGACTCCATTCAACTTTAAGCATTGGAGTTTGAACAGTCCAAGCTTCAATACTCTATATATATATCCTCCATGCTGCATGGCAGATCGAACACCCCGGCCAATATACTCACTTTCATGCATTATTGCACACAATAAACACCAACATATAAAAACTTCCTTAATTCTCTACATTAGTTGTTTTACCAAAAACCAACCAATTGTTTTTACACAAGTACAGACATAATAACGAAAATGTCGCTGATTATTTCACTGGAAGCTCTGGCCATGGTGGGGGCCGATTATGAAGAATGCGGTATAAGCATGGAAGAGTTGGAGAATGATGAGGTGCCTCCTCACCTTTTAGCTGATGAAGATGATTATGGTGGTGATGGAGAAGGAAGAGAAGTGGTTTCTAAGAGTTGGTGGATAGTTTATCCATTCTTATCTGTTTTTATATTGAGTTTCCTGCGTGCTGCGGGGATGGTTGTCTCATACCAAAAGCTTCTCCTTCGCTTTTATGCTTATTATCTTGTTATCTTCAGAAACTTATTGTAAATTTAGCTAAAACTAGTTTTAGTTTTAGGATAACCATATCCAGGTAGATATCCTAATTTATTTTCTTCTTTTATTGTTGTTGTTCTTATTAGACTAAACCCAAATTTTGTTCCACAATATGTTTGTTTAATTTGCAATTTATCTTTGAATTGCATTGTAAAATAATGGATTGATATTTTGTGTATCCTTTTGAGTTTTTGATGGTGGAATTATGAGTGATGTCATAAAAAAAAAAATTAAAAAGGATGACACAGAATTAAATTAAAGAAAGAAAAATTGGATTACAGGTGTTATTACAATCTTTATCATTTGGATAAACAAATGTGTCTTACACTGAGATCATATTTTGAACATTCTAGCATTATAATTCCCTGGTAGAAAAATGAACTCTTCACTGATGATGGTGGTTCCTGTCTCTAACAAGATCATACTCCACCACATCTAATGCTCTTCTGCATCTGATCAGACAAGAGCGAAAATATATGTTCTTTGATTGCGTCCCGGTTACTTGGGTTCAGCGTAAAAATTGCAGCGCCCGGATGGTTTTTCAATCTCGCCACTGTCAAATTCAGAGAACAATTTTAAGTGCCCCAACAACACTGAGCTGGAAAGGAAAGGATTAGGCGAACGTATGACGAGAGAAACAAAAGGGGGAGGGCAAAATTATATATTATGCATCTGTCAACCTCCAGGAATATCTCTCCCAGCCTTTGGAATTGGTACAGAAGCCAAGAGTGGGACCCCTGTTTCCAATATTTTCAGCACAGCAGGGAAGAATGAAGAACTGTACAGCTCCATCTTACCAACTTCATCAACGATGAAGAGATCAGTGTCTTCCTTTACCTAATAAAAGGGGTAAATTAAGGCAAATATGCATATGAGGCCGTAATTGTATTGGTGTTCACAAGAGGCACATATGAGGTGCATTTATATATAAGTTATAATCAGGAAAGTATGAGCAGTTTGCACTAATAGAATTTAACGGTTAATGTAACCTGTAACTCGGGCAATGCTAATGACTCAAAAGATGCCACATCAACCCTGTATCTCCCCACAGTGGGCCATCTATGAGATTCGGGACTGTCATGGGAAAAAGTGCATGAGAGCAATTGGGATTGTATCAATCATGGAAACATAATCAGGGTGCATTACACATTAAACTAATTTAGAATTGTTTGTTGCACATATTAAACAAGTTAAACAAAAAATAGCATTAGTTATCTTCATCTCTGCCTCCATAAAGGAAGATGATGGGCCCATAGGGTGGAAACTGAAAAGAGCATCATTCCTAAGGTCTAATTATCATTAATATGAGCCCATAAATTGTTTTAATAAGGGTTGAATATGCTCAAAATTTTCTTCATCCTATAATGAGCTCAAATATCTATATCATGATTTTGCAACAGTTTGCAGGCTACTAGAGTACTAGCAAAGTATCAATTGGGGAGCAAAAAAGGTTTCTCCTTTTTCCTTTTCTCTGTTCATCTAGTTGAGCAACGTGGAAAGGGATGACATAAAATCCATTGAACTCACACATGCTCCCACAAACAAACTGGCAAGACATTTCCATTCACCAAAATCCTTTCCATAAGACGAGTGTTTTAGCTTTTAAGAATTCAAATGGACAACAAGAATCGCTCTTCCAAAATATATGTCAGGTCTGATGATAGTGATACAACCTCACAAACTCACAAATATGCACAATGCAATTGGTGAAGTTATGAAATCCTAGCAATTCATTCATTTATTAGATGAGGCTCTAGGAAATCAGTATAGCAAATTTGAAGTCTCCTACAAGCTCCAAATCTAGTTAGAACAATCACTAGTTGGTCAAATCATTAACTAGTAATCCTAAAGAAATTAATTATAATTCATGCATTCTATCCAACAAAAAGAGAGAGAGAGAGAGAAAAAAAATCACATTCAGATTAACAAATATCAGACTCTTCACCTGGAGATTTTGTTGGAAGCAAGAAGCCCTTTACGGCCATCGAGTGTGACCACCTCGAACCCTACCCTCTGTGTTCCTTCCCTAATTTCACCTTTTTCATCCAATTCAATTCACCAAATTAATTTCCCTAGCATAAAAACACAAATGCGGCTGTAAACGGGAACACACAGATACATTAAAGAGAGAGTGAGGAGAGAATACGAGTATAGAAGCCCTGAAGCTTCAAGTTAGGATTAGAACTGCGAAGACTTTCGAATACTTTGATAATCAGAGTAGTCTTGCCGACGCCCTGAAATCAAACCTCAAAACCTCAAATAGTGTGTAGGTCAGGAAGAGGGAGGAGGCAAAACGTAGAGAAAGGGAGAAAGCATACAGGAGGCCCAGTCACAAGGAAGCATTTTCCAGGAGCTGCCATTTCTTCCGTTCTTCTTCTTCTTCTTCAGTAAGCTGCGTGTGTGTGCGTTTATGGAGTATAACTGTATAAGAAACCGATCCAAGCCCACTAGCCCACAACCTTTACTAAACAACCATGCCCAATTTGAGCCCAAATCTTTTTATTTTAATTTGGGAAAAAAGTTAATTAAGTTCATGAGTTTTTGAAAGTTATAATTAGATACATTAACATATTAATTTAATGTATTCGAACTCAAAATACTAATAGTGAGCTGCAATAACAGGTTAATAATGCACTGAAATAGCTTCGATGACATTTTGACAAAGGCGTGACTAGTAGGTCACTGTCTCCGTCAATAAAAAAAAACGCGATTAAACCGGACATCTTCTCCTTCGTTGGAGATGGTTGCCTTCTCCGTAAATACGAGATTGATCAAGAGATACTTGGACTATTGGCTAGGCCTACACTAAGTTGTTCTCCCATATAGGAGATTGTGGGTTTGAAGCTCAGTAGAAACTATATTGACTCTTTGTGCTTCAGTAGGTTGTGCTCAATCGTCCTATTAAACGACGTGTTAGCCTGCAACCGCTAACATGCCAATGTTGTGATTTGTAACGAACTGCACACTACCACAGTTACCAACAAACTCAGTAATAGTATTCCCTCCCAAGAATTCATCCATCCATGTGGAGAGTGCTTGGCAATTTGGCATCATATCCACCATTGATCAACACACACAAATTGTCACTATATATGTTCGTTTCCTCTGATCTGCGGGCCTCATCTCCTTGTCATTTAAGTTGTAAGGCCAACAAATTAAAATGGATGAAGACAGCAGGCAGAGATTTGCCGGGTGGTTCTTTGGCAGTTTACTAAGGCACATGAGAAGTTTATTGTTTCGGGTTCTATCCGTGGGTGTGATCCCCAAACACATTGCCTTCATTCTAGACGGGAACCGAAGGTATTCGAGGAAGATGAAAATCCCAGAAGCCGTGGGATACAGAGCTGCATTTCTAGCACTCATATGCATTCTCAGCTACTGCTACGAATTGGGGGTGAAATTCGTGACCATATACGCCTTCAGCATTGACAATTTCAAGCGAAGGCCCGAGGAAGTCAAGTTGTTAATGGATTTAATGCTGAGCAAACTCGAAGCATTGCTCAAGTACCAGAACGCTTTAGACGAGTATGGAGTGAGGGTTCATTTCGTCGGGAACTTACACTTACTAGACAACCGAATCAAAGCAGCTGCCGAGAAGGCCATGGAGGCGACCAAGAAGAATTCCAACTTCACTCTCTTGGTCTGCTTGGCTTACACTTCAACGAACGAGATAGTTCATGCTACTGAAGCGTGTTGTGAAGAGAAAAATAGGATGAAGGCGGGCGGGGAGGAGGAGAGGGATATTAGTGTGGGGGATTTGGAGAGGCATATGTATATGGGGTTGGCGCCGGAAGTGGATATTTTAGTCCGGACGTCCGGGGAAACGAGGCTCAGTAATTTTCTGCTGTGGCAGACTAGTAGCTGCCTGTTGTATTCTCCGGGAGCATTGTTCCCGGAGATTGGGCTAAGGCACTTGGTGTGGGCAGTCATGAATTTCCAAAGGGCTCACCCTTATTTGCAGAAGAGAAGGATGGTTTCTTGAATTCTATTATATTAACATAAGTATTATATTGCACCATACATATCAAGGTGATGATATGATGCACAATGTATATTTTACATCCATAGTTGTCATGTTCACGAGTAAACTATTTATCTTTCGATAATAATTTAACTTTTCAACTTAAACTTATTTCTTTTATTCATGATTTTTTTTCCTAAACAACTACAACTCTATTGTGTGTGTGTGGGGTGGGGTGGATATTTGATCAACCACTAATAGTAATAACTACAAGGTCTCTTAATAAATAATAACGAAATATTCACGTTACAAATAGGCTAGAATATTCCTTTCTAAAATTTACTAAATCTATAGAAAGACAATTATAATACCGGACCACTCACATACATGTTCATTTTTAGTACATTAAACGTTTATTTTTAGTGTAAACATAGAGTATTAGAGTTTTAAAATTGTGAGCATGGACTCAAATCCACCTGATGGACCTGAATCCATAGCATAATTCGCCGGAGGAACATCTAGAAACCCCATGTTTTCAACAAACAAAAAAAAACACAAACACATCTAGAAACCCCATAACCAGGTTTTGTGTTGGCCAGTAGGCCAGTACCAGAGTCAAGTGTCAAAGTAAACTGGTGGGCTCGAAGGAAAAGATTGATCATCCAATAAGCTTATACACCTGGGAAGAAAAGTCTATGGAAAACTCTATTTTATTATTTTTCCAACACACATTCCTTTCTTGATGTCAATTTTTACCTAAAAGACTACAAAAAGTCATCGCACCCTACAGAAAGTGTGATTTCATTTACAGTCTTGAGACTCTTCACACTTCAAATAGCTGTCCTTTACTAATATATACTGTTTTATTGACTGATTCAACCAAGAACTTTTAACAAATTTTTTCCACAGAGGGTTCTGCTCAAGTATAAAACATGAGTTTTAGCTTCAAAAGATCATACCTTCTTCATTGTATTCTCAGAGCTATATGGCTTATAAATTAATGGCCCCAAAGCAATACTGCATTCTTATTCTTCTCCTATTCATCTTTCCAGATGATGCCACCTGCAAATCCCACAACCATCATCACAAGCATCACCAAGAATATGAACTTACATCCCTCCACTTCAGCCTCTTTCAACACGAAACCATAAATAAAACCGGCTACATCATAGTGAACGGTGTTGCAGGGCCGGGAGTTAGTCAAACAACCACCCCTTTCGGTACCTTGTTTGCCTTCCAAGATCCGATGACTCTCACTGCAAATCGAACTTCAAAGATGGTCGGCACTGCTCAAGGGACATCCATCACATCCAGCTTGGACGGGATGCAGAGCATTTCCATCGCTAAGATCACACTAAATATGAAGCGCCACAAAGGTTCCATATCGATTGTTGGAGCGACAGACAACTTAAAGCCATCGGATCATCCTGTCGTGGGAGGGACCGGTGATTTTTTATTTGTTCAAGGCTATGTGACATCTTCTCCTGTGAATCTAAAGGGGATGACAGTTACCTACAAGATTGAGTTTCACCTCTACTGGCCTCCATATGCCACTCAAAAGAGGCAAAAGACCTCAATATAGGGGTGGAACATCTCTTGCTTTCTTGGAGGTATCCTCAGATGTTCCAAATCTATAGATAAAGCCTATAAAGCATTCCTGTTGTGAAGTTCTTTCCAATGACAATAAATTTATGAACTTGCCATTTAGCAGTCTATTACTCCAACATTATATCCAAATAAGACAAATAAATATAGTTGTCGCGATACATGTATTGGTCCATTTCATGGCATGCATTAGATATTTAAAAGTCAAAAGGAAACAACAGACACAACAGTTTTCAGGGTATTTATGAAGGAAAGTGAACAGATGTAAAAGGAAGCTACTTTCCTCTGAGGCACTGTTTTTCCTCCTTTTCTTAAAATTATTTTTTAATATTCATTTTTTATGACCTTTAGTTCATTGAAAGATGTTAGGAAAAGAATTTTTGGGCAGACTTACGACCAACAATGGGTACAGTTACTCTGTGTTTGGTCTGTTAACAAAACCAAATTTTTGTCTGGATTTTACAAATTGCAGTTAGCTCATCAGCAATCTAGATCAAACACAAAAAACCAGAGAACATAAGAACAAATTAATGAAAATATATGACAGATCAAAATAATTGGTACGTTAAAGAACAAGAGAACTCACTCAAATTTTATGAATCCCACTTCAAATATCAAATAGCAACCTTGTCCATAGATATCAAAGTATTAAATTTTCCATAGTTGATTGTTCGATTATGAGTTTAGATTATACAAACAATCTTTTTAAAAATAGATGCAAGTTTATGTGTATCTTACTTCTCAAACTTTGCATAGTACTATATCACTGTAAACTAGCTCTGAACTTCCTAAATCAGAGCCTAAAGGTAGACATCATGTCATTCACTCAATCATTTTCAAATAGGAGACTTCAATTCATCTCCTAATTATAGAATGTTTTTTTTTTTTTAATATTTCCGGACTGGCTAATAGCATGGAATGTTGTATAATTTTGGGCTAATACTAAATAATCACTTCTCATCAGTGGAAGGATTGCTTCTGCTGCAAGAGAAGGGGCAAAGCATGGAAAGAATGTAACTTTAAGGGCACTGGACTATTGCCTCGACTAAGAAATGGTAATTATGCTCCACGTATTCATTTTCATTCATCTTCTTTGAGTATCAGATATTTTACATAACATTTATAGCTATAACTAATAGTGCCAAATATGAGCTTGATGCTAAGGAAAAGAACCAAATGCAACAAAATCTGAATAGCTAAATGCCAAAATCACTAATAGGATTCAGTAAATAAGTTTCAAGGAACTACAACACCATTACAGCCTCAAATTTCAATTACAAGCAGGGAAGAACGAGGGAATTCAACAATAGTATTGTATTTAATCCTTACTCGAAACAAGTGTGCCTGCAAAAATCATCTGTCTCCTTCAATTAGAGACCCTTAGTGCTAGTGGTGCTCAGGATCGAACCGAGTGCACCCAATACTGCAAAAGCCAGGAGGGGACTAACATCCAAAGTATCAAAAACAGGGGGGATGATGTTCCTGAAGAGATTCAAATACGGATCACAGAGGTCCCTAATGGCAGACAATGGCTGCCTTTCCCAGGGAATATTCGGAAACCAGCTGAGCAAAACCCTAACCATCAAAACCCCACTGTAGATATCAAGCCATTTCGCCATCCCCGCCGCGACAACTGTGAGCGGCGTATTCAAAGCAGTGGAATCGAGCGAGCTCCTCGCGGCGAAAAACAGGGGCCCCGCAGAGCACACCAAAGCGCGCTGGAGCCCCTGAAATCCATTCAGATGGAGCCCCAAATCGAGGGCTTTGTGGGCCACAACTTTGGAGACTCCAAGCGCGAATACGAAGAGCGTTGCGATCGTGCGGGTTGGCCCGGTGAGCAGCGACTCGGCGGGGATTTTCAGTTTCAGGCCATCCGATGATCGGACGGGCGGGTCTTGCAGGGCGACCTGCGAGGAAGCCGAAACTCGCGATTTGTTGGGAAATTTGGCGGAAAGAGTGGGTAGAGACCTCGCGGATAGGGTTGGAGGTAGGAGAATTCGATTGCGGGTTGCAGGAAGAGAGGTAAGAGGTTGAAGATAGGTAGGGGTTTGAAGAATTAGGGTTTGAGAAGCCATGATTGAAGAAGCCATTGAAGTTTCCGCAAATGCTCAGAGTTGTGTGGCACCAGGAGCTTCCAAGACTTTGTGAAAATTGTTGAGATTAGGGGTAAACCGTAAACCAACCGGGTTATATTCATGACCCGAATACCCGGCTTTAAAGCCCTTATATACAAACAAACAAACAAAAAATTAAAAAAATGAGTACAGTTACTACATTTACAACTTGGATTAGGCTTGATCTTGGTCTTGGACTTGGGCTAGTTATACACTCTCAGTTCAAGACTTCAAGCAGTATGTCCATCCGAATAATAAATTGTTATACCATGGATCAGGGTCCAGTGACTCACCTAATTACATTATAGACGGCAAATTTTACTGTGGATCATGGTATATGTAGCAGCGTAGACAATGAATGATGTATTATTTTAATTACACTTTAGTTTCATTTGCAATATTGCTATGTTTTTTAGTTTCATTTTACCTCTCACTAGGAGTAAAAACCTCTTCCAAAATTGTCACTACTTTTATTTTGAATCGGTGAATGATCACCTTAGACCCCATTTAGTAAATTAATTATATGATAAAAAGGAGTTAATTACTTGACAAATTTATAATAATTGCATTTATTATAGATCATTAAGTGCGCACGAATATTGATTATAATCTAGTTATAGATTACTTCTTTTTTTCTTATTCAAAATTTTTATTTTGTAATTTATTTTTCCTCCTAAGTAGAGGTGATGACAGACTCCAAGAATATTATCCATCTCTTCAATAGTCAGGGAAGAAGGCAGGACAAATGGACAATCATAGGAGATCAAATCTAGCTACCCTAAATTTACATAGAGCAAAATAGAGTAACAGATGTGATGGTAAAAGCAATCTTATCAATGAGAGAAGAGGGTTTTAGAGTGCTCGATTAGCCTCCAAATTGGATTCAAGCTCGTGTGGTTGATAACTTAATGGGTGTCTCATGCACCCGAAGGGTCACTTCGAGGGATCGGACCCTTAGCCTAGGGGTATCTCCTTGACCTCCATATCACATCATTTAAGATAAATAAAAGAACAAGAATCTAAACTTGCAACATAATGAAAAGATGAAACAAAATCAAATGCAGAGTAAACTAAAATAAAAACAAAAATTAATCGGAAATACTAATATATAAAAACACACTTCATTAGACTCCATATAACATCAAGTTTGCATGCTACACAACATCATCAGCCAATGCATGCAATATTATTATCTAATAAGATAAAAACACTCAAACATAATATCTAATTACAATCTCACTTGCTATCATAATGTGTGCTTTCCTCCCATTAACAAATCCAAAGAAATGATAATGAGTAAATGACCACATCCATATGATAACATACAAGATTGTAATATAAAGTTGCGATAATAAACAAAAGAACAAGAGTTTAAACTTGCAATATAATGAAAAGATAGTTCGATGTTGTTTTGGCTGATGATTATATTGCTCTAATAATATTCAGGAGGAGGGGGGAAATTCAGGTCGGGAATAAAATTCCCAGCCATGGTGGGACCGGTCTGTGGGCCATACCAAAGAGCCGGTTCATGATCTGCAGCCTGACGGAGTTGTTCATGTTTCAGGTAAAGCGCATTATGGAATTTGACGAGGTTGCAAACGTCAAAGTTGGTTCTCCCGTGAATGATCAACTCCTCCTTACTTGTGAACACCATCTTGCAAAGGTGACAGACAGTCTCCTGAGACGGGTCGGGTCTGGCGGCGGGTGATGGAGGCGGGGCAGAAGGGCCCGCCGCCTTTTTAGCCCGCTTGCGTTTCTTGGGGCTATCAGCCGCCGATTCACAGAGGAAACATCGTTTGCTGTGGTGAGTTCCGGCGTGCGGACGTCCTGAGCCGCCATGGCCGCCGGAAGGAGAGCCCAAGGTGAGCTCCGACGGCGTCTTCTGCCGCGTTTCGTATCGGCGGGACGGAGTGGGTTGCTTCTCTGGGCTCTTTTCGCCGGAGGGAGATGCGTTGGCTATGGCGGCGTTGGAACTCATCTTGCTAGATTCTGCAATAACATTATAACAAAGCTGGACAAAACATGATTTGATTTGAAAGCGACAAAAAGACCAAAATGCCCTACCACCAACAACAAATACGAGGTCAACAGATAACCCCACCCAAGATAGCAAGAGATCTACCCTCACTCCTGGAAATCTGGCTATTTCCGTCTAATAACAAATGTTGGTCAGAAACCCATTTTCTGACCAATAATCCCTGTATTCCGTCTGGATCTGAAATAACCAAATTTCCAGCAGTAACTTGTAACCACAAAGTCACAAGTACCCATGTTTTCCGTCCAGATCGAAAATAACAAGATTTTCAGGAGTGACTTGTAACCACAAGGTTACGAGTTCGAAACCTACCCACAAAGTTGGGATTCTTTCGTCATCCAAAACAAATTACGGAGTCAACTATACTCATCAATTCAAAGATTAATTAAAATCACCATTCATACAAATATTTACACCCAAAATAGATGGACCAAAACGACTATATCTCCATAACACAGAACAAAAATAACTATTTTTCTTCAAAAACTTGTTTAATTTATTTGTATCTTTAATTATCATAAACAGATCGGACATAGATAATGCCTAACAAAAAATAAAATCATCGATATATAATTTAACGAAACTTACTTATATAAACAGTTGTTGTTGCCTGATTCTTCCTTGTATAAAACAAAAAAGCTAAGTTCACTCGTATATCTCTCACAAAAAACCTAGGCTAGGCTAACACCGAATACAAGAAGAATTCATGTTGAATTGATATGGGTTGTGAGAGTGACCCCCGTATATATACAAGCAAAGGGTATGTAGAAATGTAGAGTTTGGAAAAAATTTGCTGAGGTGTATAGTCTATAATTTTAGACCTCATTCATAGAAATAAATTTAGGTTTTTATTTTTTACTATAAGCGATTATCTAATTTACTATATAAATATTGCGAGCAAATTAGGGGTGTAAATGAACCGAACGGCTAGGTCAATTTTGAGCCCAAGTCGAAGTCAAGCTGGCTTGAATGATAAAATTACATGTTAGTCCTTTTTTATGAAATGATAAAATTTTAGAAAGAGGGCTAAATGTGGGAAACAAATGAAAGTCGTCAATGATGTAATGTGATAAAATTAAAAGAATAGAACTAAATGTGACAATGTCACAATATTCGGGGACCAAAAGTGAAATTCGCTAAAAAATTAATACTCCGTATAATGTACCTACGTACGTAACGTATTTTTTTTTTTAAATTATAATCTTAGGATAGGGTAAAAAGATGTGTTTTTGGAAATTTATTGCGGGTCATTGGCAATATTAAACAAAAACATAAATGTAAAAATATATAATGATCGGAGTGGTCCCATCAGGCACACAACGACTTACTTGTGTGGACTGTGCCTTTTTTTTTTTTATTTTTTTTTTTTTAATTTTTTTATTTTAAGTCTCTTCGATAGTCATTCACAATAGCAAACTCTCCTACCCCTCCACCCTGAAAAAAAAATCCAAATTAAATAAGTTATTCTTATAATATGTACAAATTTGAATGTTATAAATGAATGTAACTATTAGTTAAAAATGAGTAGCAAATTCAAATTCAATTATCAATTTATCTTATAGTTTAGAGTTTAGACTGATTAGAATGTTCAATTACAACTATGTAGTAAAAGGCCATAAAACCAGAAAATCTCTCAATAGCATCACAAAATTCAATCAGATATTAACAAATACGGGGTTACAAAAGTGCAATCATTTTATATATATAAAAAAACAATTTATGTGACAAATTTTGACATTTTACGTGTACAAAGAACTCGAGCATCTGTTCTTGCATCATTTTCTTTTCTGAATTATGGAAAAGGGAATGAACTCAATGAAGGTTGGGGTGCAAATCGAGTTCCAAAACTCACTTCTTATTTCCAAAGATTTGATGCACAAGATTTCAATATACTAAAAATAATATTTATTAGTGGTTTATTTTATAATATAGACCATGGTTCACCTTAACCAACATGGTTGGCGTGGTGGTTCAGCACCTTGTCTCTTAAGCATGAGGTTGGGTGTTCGATCCTCACCCATGTGAATGGACTAAACCACTTAGTGTGCTGACAGTTGGGACGTGGGTTAGTCTTCTGGTTGCCGGCTGGAGGGGGATACCTTGGACAACAACCCAAAAAAATAGACCATGGTTCACCCTATAATTTTCATCATTCAATTGTTATATCATGGATGAAGGTTCACTTTGTATTGTGGACCTTATTAGTCCAAAAATTGTGTACATAATTAACATATTATGTGTGTCCAAAAATTGTGTATGTAATTAACATATTATGTGTGTATAGTACTACATTTAATAAATTATGTGCCTGTAAATAAATTGAAGGCACATAATATATTAACTGCATATTATGTGTCTTTAATTTATTTATAAGTGCATAACTTATTAATTGAAAGCACATAAAATGTTCATTGTAAATACATAAATTTTAGACTGTAGTCCATAATGTAAAGTGGACAATGGTGTGAAATTTTAGTAATACACTTTATTTCCATGGGTCGAAAAGCTAAGAGAAAAATTGAAGAAATATGAGAGAAAATAAAATGAAGAAAAACATGCTTATGTTTTGACTAGGAACAAAACGAGTAATGTTTATCACGCATACAATTACAACTCCCTATTAGTTATTGTTTTTTGTCATGGAGTATGGTGAATTAGGTGACCATAATATAAGGTAATAGAGAATTTATGTATCAAATAAAATGTTATGGAGTATGGTGAATTAGGTGACCATAATATAAGGTAATAGAGAATTTATGTATCAAATAAAATGTTAACATGACAAGAAATGAGTAATAGGGATCGAGTGACTCTTATGTAAGAGTGTCTAGTATAGTTTTAACATGAACAGTTATAAACTCCAAATTAAATTAGGGTTGGTTAGGGATAAAATGATTATTAAGAAGACTTTTATTATTATTATTATTATTATTAGAATAAAGATTTTTTTTTTTTTGAAAAATACAACTACGTATGATGGAATTAACTAATCCTTGATTTCCGTGATGAACTGTTGGCACCAGTCCTACATTTTGTCTCTGTGGACCGAGGAGAAAGGGGGCTCGGCGGCAAGAGACGTGTACTACGAGAGAAGCAAGGAGGTCAACCTCTTTCAAATATACACATATATCTCCATAACACAGAACAAAAATAACTATTTTTCTTCAAAAACTTGTTTAATTTATTTGTATCTTTAATTATCATAATATGAGCCCATAAATTGTTTTAATAAGGGTTGAATATGCTCAAAATTTTCTTCATCCTATAATGAGCTCAAATATCTATATCATGATTTTGCAACAGTTTGCAGGCTACTAGAGTACTAGCAAAGTATCAATTGGGG
>CM008341.1:3355068-3367433 GCA_002525835.2 Ipomoea batatas | reverse complement strand
AACCATTCCAGGTTATCCAAATCATCCGTCTGCAAAACATAACAGAAATTAAACCTAAAATTCAAAACTAAACAAACAAATTCAAAAACGCAAACTCACCGGAACACTGAGCTCGCTACCAGGAACAGAAGCAAAATCATCCGTCACCGGAAAACTAACGGCCTCCGCTTCTCTCTCTCCTTTTTGCGGCGAAACAGAGACAAGCGTTACTGATAAATTCTCAACACCTTCTTCACGTTTTTCCACCGGTTTCTCCTCCACTTTCTCCTCCGCCTCAACAAACTCATTAGACAAGTTAAGAAGCTCGTCCACGAACAAGTCATCGCCGGAAATGGCGCCGGCGCCGGCCTGACCGTTACAGGCCGCGGCAAACTCATTCTCCAAATAGCCTTGCTGGTGAGTCATTTTCAAGGCCGCCTGTGGCCTAAAGAAGCTCTTAATTGCACCTAATTCAACGCACTCCATTACAGCCTGAAAAAGCAAGCGTTACACTTAAAGCAAAAACACAAAATTAAGCAATAAATGCATGAAAATGAAAAGAGAAAAACCTGAAGGGATGAGGGAGGCGGCGGTGGGAGAAGGGAGAGAGAGCTAAGAGGGGAGAAATGAGAGTGGTGAGAAGTTGGGTAAAGCATTGAATTGAAGGAAGGGAAGGAGAGATAAAGGGGAAAAATACAACAATCAATCCCGTGCCCAAGAAACTCTTTCTTCTGTACCGTATAAAAACAAGTGCCAAGTTTTTCTTTTCTGTACGAATTTTTCTGTTCTCAATTTATTATTATTATTACGGAGTAGTAAATAATAAATTTCCGTTTTTTTTTTCTTTTTCATTTTTGAGTTTAGAAAGTAAAACGCAAATTTTAAAAATAAAATTCGCTGGATTTCCTCAGACTGCTTAGATTATCCTCAAATAGTCAAATCTCTTATTTTCTGAATCTGTGTTTATACCAAATCTTAAATTTTTATTACTACCAAATATTCCAACTTGAGTTTTTGGGTTTTTGAATTCCCAGTCAAAAGAAAATTTAAAAACAATGCTATTTTTCCTCATAGGGGTTTTTTTTTTTTTAATTTTTTATTTTTGTACAACGCAAAGAGTAAATGGAAGACAAGTATACTGGTTTACTTTCTTTTTTGTTTTTTTTTTGTTTTTTTTTCTAATGGCAGTGAAGTTGTTTTAAAACTTGAACAGACAAATATGTCCCTAAGTTATTCTCAAATTTTGATTAGTTTTTGTTAGATAAGTGATTAAAGGGATTAAAAGTGTAAATAAAAAAAATAAAAAATCATGCACTAAAGTGATCAATACATAAATTTAGATATAACAAATGTCATGGACAAAAAAAATCTTATGACAAAAATGAGGAAAAACAACAACAACAACAACAACAGTTTTTGCTTTGTTCATGCACTTTTTTGTTGCTAATTACTCTTCTACCCTTTTTTTCTTTTAATTTTTTCTTTTCAGCAAAGGGATGCAATTGCAATTCTCTCCAACCAAACAACATAATTGAGAGGCTCAACGAATTATGTTTTTTTTTCTTAAAGCAAAACAACTAACCTTCATTCATTACAGAAATCATACAAAACATTACAAAGAAAGAGGGGTGGGTGGGTAATCCACTCCTCGCAACCTAACTTAGAGAGAACACCCGAACTAGAGAATGGACTACCTGATTCACATATCGCTTAACAAAAGAGATAGATACATGAAAAAATCAAAAGAGGAATCTCCTAACTTAGAATTAAGACTCTAAACAACAGTTAAAGCATCAGTTTCTAGCATAACATGATCTAAACCAGCCAAGCACCTTGTGCTCAATTGGCATGTAGTGGCCACCCTTAAATGGGAGGTCATGAGTTTGAGTCTCAGTGGAGGAGATCTCGAAATTGACTCTTTGTGCTTTAACAGGTTGAGAAAAGTATAGATGAACATATACTACAATGTAATAGGGTCAGTTGTATTCAAAAACAAACAAAAAGATTTAAGCCAAGAAAGTGCTTTCGGATGGTAACTGCCTCAAATTCCTTGGGTGAATAAACTCCAATCCATGGGGTACATCTAGCTGCAATGAATTATCTTTTATCATCTCTAAAAATCCAACTAAATCCCAAGCTCAATGAATTATGTTGTAATTGCAATTCAGTTACATCCAACCAAACAGACACTTAGTTAGAGACATAATAGATTATATCTATGAAGACCTAAAAGTTCCACTTCAAATATTCACATACATATATATAACCCCAACTTGTTTCTATATTCATATATTATATATCATAATAATTGTGGGCAATGTCCTTCTCTTCTCCTAAATATATATGAGATGGTTTAATTTTGAGTCCAACCCAGATCCCTCATGAATGTTGGAGCCTTGGAGGTCATAAATGCATTTATTGAGTAAAGAGTAATAAATCATATAAGACTCTTGAATGCTTGCCCACAAGACTCTTGAATGCCACAAGGTCTATTTAGTAACAAAAGGGTGAAAATTAAATGTTAGAATTGTCAATATATATAGATATAACTATGTTGAAATTATTATTATTATTATTATTATTATTATTATTATTTTGGTATGCGATCCACCCGTGTCCATCTCTTTCTCTCTTGTCACGTCTATATAAATAATATCACATTTATTTGACATATATTAAAAACGTATTTCTTAAAGTACTTCTTTAGTGAAAAAGTTGTTTCTTAACTGCAAGTTAATGTTATACATCTCAACTTTCTTACATGCATGTCTTTAACTTACACAAGTCTCTTTAAGATCTCAAGCAAAAACCACGCATTCGTTAATACATGCCTTTTTGTCTTTTCTAGATTATATAATAGTCGAAATGCTAACTATCTCTATATACTCTTACAACTTACACACTCAACTCATACTTCTTTGCTATGTCAATGACATCAACATCATCACAAATTCTTTCACTCATATCTTCAACATCTCAAGTATCAATTTGCAATGAAGACCTCGTTAATGTTTTTTTTTTTTCTTAGCATTCATGGTGAGTGTAACTTGTCTTATCTTACTTTGAGTCAATTCAAGTATGCTCTTAACCTTCTTACAAAAGTTATCAATGGATGTGGTAATAGAACCCTGTATGTGCTATATATACCACATACTGTATGCACCAAATCTGCAAACACCATATCTTTGATAATATTTTTAGATTTAATTTAGTCTTTAACTAATAATTTGACTATATTCTTGTTCTTAACTTTGATGACAACTCTATATTTAGTTGTTGTTTTTTTTTTTTTTCTTTTTGGAATACTACTGACTCTGTTACAATGTAGTATATATCCATACATATTTAGTTGTTAATTTAATAGTACAATCTAAATTATCAATTACATAAATTGATTTATCAATACGTTGTGTGAAAACTGAACTCCATTTTTATACATTTAGTTATTATTAGATTTTTATTTTTATTTTTGCATGGGAAGTGAATGCCGGTAAAGAGTGAATTGAAATGGAAATTAAAGAATATTATTTACATTCATATATATTAAATTGACATGATTGAAAATAGCAATACACATGGTATGCCCATTAGGTGGTTTGACATTACACATGAGGCCTAGCCGCGCCAAACATTAACGTCCACAACAAGTTTCAACACCCCACTGTGTACTTGAGAAATTAGTTTAATTTATCATTTTATTTTGCCCTGTTTGATAACATAATAAGTTTATCAGTTAATTTTGACTTATTTAATCACTATTAACTGCTTTGACTGGATTAAAAATCAATATATGTGTTTGATTAATTAGTTTTTTTTTGTCATAACTTATTGCTCCAAAACGTTAAAACTCAAAAAGCTGATTAAAGAAATACTTTTGATAAGCTTTTTGAGAAAGTCATTTTGCATGTAATCAGCTAACAACAAATTTACTAAACATCTTTCTACAATTAGCTAATGCTATCAACTAGTCAAATACATTAACCCAATCAGCTAACAATTGTTTACCAAACACGCTCTTTATTTTTCTACATATAGAAGAAGGAAAAAAAAAAAGATTTACAACACAAATCGTAACAATGATAAGTATTAAATTTATTTATAATAAGAAATAATAGAATTCAATATCTATAATGGTTCAATCACATGTACCTTTTAATTTAAATTATATCACACTTCACTAAATTTGACCTTTTTTTTAGTGGACACTACAAATCAGAAGCCATTTTCAATGAATTGAACACCTCTAGTTCTGAACTTACACCGACTATGGCAACAATCCAATCTATTCAATGAACACGTACATCATGGTTGATTGCTATCTTTGACCATCTCCAATAACCCACTTACAATCAAGAAATTAGTTAATATCTTTTACTACAAACTTTTTGAATATAACAATCAATTACACATGTATATTGTATTTTAAAATAAACAGGATAATATAATCGTCAATTTTGTTGAAGTGACATTGTCGTTATTATTATCGCATCAACGTAATATGATATAGATACATGTCACATACCAACTCATATCTTATTTTATTAATATTTAAAAGTAATTAACTATATCATCTAAATATAGTATTTACACTTAACCAAATTACCAATTCTTTATAAGTATTATTTTCTTAACAAGATGTTATCCAATTTGAAGAGAGTCTCTATATGAAGAGCTTACTAATTTATATATAATAAATTAGGATTTTTTTTAAAATTTAAATAATCAGATTAACTACATTATTGATTGTTAAATAATCTTAGTGCTAACAAAGACAAAATAAACTCGCTTTTTTTAATGAGAGATATGTTTGTAAAATGGGCATTTGGCGTATGCTGCAAACATTAATTAAACGACGGGTTAGGAGAGCTTCTTCCTCTTTGCTTCGATTCCGTACTCTGTTTCTTTCTTCCACTTGCATCTTCCAACATTATTATGCCTCTATCAATAACTATAATCAACACATATTAATTATTTATATTATTAAATTGTTAGAAATTTCAGTCAGATTTTATCACTGCAATTCTGCAAAATAATGTTGCTGGTTGTGCGGAACAGAGACACTCAGTTGTAATTGTTCTTTTTCTTTCTTTCTTTCTTTCTTTTTTTTTTCAATTTTATTTGGAATAAAATGTCAAATAGGTCACTGAACTACACACGAAATTACAATTGGTCATCAAACTTAAAAAATTGCAATTGAATTCATAAACAATACAAAATCATGCAATTGAATCAAATGTGACATGTTTACCTATTAGCTGTTGACGTGACAATTACCAAATTAAAAAAATAAATTTTTAAATTTTATTTTAAATATTAAAAAAAATTGTCTGTTTTGTCTCTAGCAGCTTGTACACAAAGGTCTCTTCGTCTAAATGCCAGGGACCGAAGAGCACTTTGTCTCCATGTAGGATACGAAGAAATCCCTTCATCTCCACGCCGAAGACATAGAACTGCTGGAGACGAAGAACAGTTTGGAGATGAAGCAGACAATTTATCAAATAGATCATAATCTGAATGCTATTTTAGATCAAGATATACAATGCAAAGTAACCATCGAGGTTTGTATAATTTGGCAGCTAGGAGTGGGTAGGCTGCACAAAGCGAGGCTTGCATGTGAAACGCCGACAGTTTAGCGCCAATAATGAAGAAGACATCGTTTGGTTTCAAAATTTCAAAATTTAAAGCACCAAAACAATAAAAACACAGGTAAGAATAATAACCTCAGACCCCTCGATATTATACTCAAGTCTCAACGTTGGATGGCTGTCAGCTGCCAGACCCCTTCTGCCAATGGAAAACTGGCACGTGGTTTACGTTGCCAAGGCGGCCTGGTCTTGACTACGACTTTAAATCTCCAGTTTTTATTTTCTTTGTTTTTCCTATTTATTTTTGTGACAATAAAAAATTATATTTATTTTATTAGTGTATGTACTAATTAAGTAAATTATGTTCTTATGCAATCATTTATAAATTATAAATAGAAAATTTATGCAACAGGCTCTAGATAAAATCAAAACTAAAAAAGACAAATCAAATAGAAATTATGAATTATGAGTGTTTCAAAAAAGAAAAAGTTAAGAATATTAAACGTTTAACAGATACTATAACTTTTTTTTGAAGATATCAGATACTATAACTTTAAATTATGAACATTTCAACTCGTAAACCAATAATTACGTTTTCTTTTAAATTTTTTGAAGGAAGTGTTGGAGTAATGGAGACGGCCCAAGGTGTTTGGCCCATTAAAATGTAGCCCAATCAACTACAGCACCATCTAATTCTAATTTACAGGATTTATAGTCTATCAATTGTTATACTATGGATTAGAGTTCACATTGTATTGTGAATCTGAATTTAAAAATTATGCCTCTGCAATTAACTTATTCTGTACTTGTAGTTAACTTATTCTGTACTGTAAATAAGTTGAATGCACATAACATGTTAACTATAGACGCATGCAATAATAACTACAAATACATGATATGTTAACTGCATACATGTTAACTTGCAGACACATAATTTAAATGTTATTTTAGATCAGGATATACAATGCAATATATACCTTAATTCATGGTATAATTTGCCATAGTGTAGAGCATGGTAAAAATAAAAATTGTAACATCAACCGAGCAAGCACAACTCATCAAGTCTAGATTCAATCTAGAATAGCCTAACCTAGAGAAGTAGAGAAGTAGCTTCATCACAACTCACAAGCTAGGCAAGTATGACAAATGGGTATGCAAATTGATGCCAATAATAAAGTTAAAAAATATTCAGCTCAATCTATATGTGTTAAATCTTTCCTTTTTTTTTCTTTTTTTTTTTTTTTTAAAAAAAAAGATGAGTCATATGCTTTTAATGACTAACGAAGATTATACTCAACACCAGCAAACACTTGAAGTATTGTCAGCTGCCAATTATACATTATTCATTTGCAATACTTAAAATATTGTTTTGACAAAGTTATTATTCATTCGGCACAATTGAAGGGGAATTTCTAGTGCTACAGAATAGTAATTTCCAAGAAAACATAGACCTTAATACCTCTATTTTTTAATCTTCATCCATGACAGACAACAAAAATAGATGGGCACATGAGGGGTGGGAAAATCATATATTCTTACGATTAGGCAATAGGAACAAAAACCTATAATAATAACTATATTTGTTTAGGAAGTAAAATAACTATATAACGGATTGTTTCGATCCAAGATTCATAATACTATGTAAACTAACCTTGCTCTATGATATACCGAGTAAATGTCTTTGAATTTATTTAAAATTTTATCAATGTCATGTTATTTATCGTTAGGTTAAAGGATGACGGAGGAAAGAACTCATACTACTCTAGTAATATGACGTACATACATAGGCTTAGGGTATAGACTTGGGGTTTGAGTAGTTACTATATCGGGAAAGAATGGACAATGGAAAAGAAGAAACGTTACATCTAGCTTTTGCCACAATGGTGAAAACTTTAATTTATTTCTTTGCAAATGGTTGAATCTCTAACCCTAAATGCATTCACACTTCAGCTTGACAAAGCATTTGAAATGATGTACGTAAATCATGATAACTCAGCTGAACACATATGCTAGATTTTTACTTACTGCGCACAAGAAGTCCCTCACTTTGAGAGGTTGCTCTTAGACTGCTGCTGCTGGTGAGACTTAATCTCTAGTCTTTAATTTATTGTGGTTGTGTTGTGATGTTGCCTCCATCCACCTCATCTTTCGTACAAAAGGTTAAATTTCTCATCTCAAAGGCATTACATTCTGGCTCTACCTACAAAAATTGTAGAGAAATTAAATTAATTATCATGATTTAACAGTCTTTTAAGTAAGAAGATTTGTGTCTAATAATGTTCATCAGGAATGATATTTTATCGGAAAATCAATTAAGCTATCAGTGACGACTATCTAATTTTAAGATCTATGAAGCCACTTTTGACTTTCCCATACATTCCTTCATTTGTCTAAACTTTTTTTTATCAACTTTCTGCAATGTATGTCTTAATTCATTTCTTAAAATATACTCCGTATTATATTACTCCAAAATTTGAAGTTTTTTTGTTTTGTTTTTTTTTTTGTCATATTTACAGAGAATTAGATTTGGCATTAACATGATAATAGTTGAGGTAGCAATGTTTGTCAATATGAAAATAGATAAATAATCATGAAAATGTTACTATATTCATAAACTACTACTATACCTCTCATCTCATGCACATCCCTAGGATATATTATTCCTGTTTTGAGAAAATCAGACAAATCATGATGATAGCTATTTTGAATCATTTTGAGTACTTTCATCTCACGCATTTTTCGTTAAGCTAATTCAGTGATGGATTCTTTAACCCCCTTTGTTACCTCTTATTTATCTACTTGTTATGTTGGTTCAATTCGCTTCTCAAGTTACCTTATGAAGTTAGGTTGTGCTTTTATTTTATCTTTACCATATCCCTTCCACTTGGTTGTGCAACTCTTGACTCTAGTTCATATTTATATTATATGATATAATATAAAAAAGTGATTTGTTGGAAGAAGGAAGGGCTTCGTTTTATCGCTTGTTGGGTATGTGAAAAAATTATATGTTTTGTTTTCTTCTCTAGATATAGTTTCTTATTTATTGTGAGAATTATAAGAGGAACTTCGGTACGCCAATGATAGAATTCAGTTGAGTTTAAGTATCGAGATTTCAAGCCCAGTTAGCAAGTTAGCATTAGTTATTTCAACAAATTAACGCAATAAATGAAACTTGAAATTTGGGAGTAGTTTAATTCTTAAGAAATATAAGGTTGTTAGGGTTTCAAAAAAAAAAAATGAAATAAGGTTGTTAGGTGAAGGCTAGGAAGTAGAGTATTTGGAATGGTTGTTGATGGGCATGGGCGCATTGATGCGATATGATGGATGTGAGGCTTCGACGATTTTAACGTTTGCTTTTTATGCTGCACCGCCCTGCGTCATTCATGTTTTTTCATGTTCTTTTATTCTGTCACGTTATATCAGTATTCTCTCATTTACGTATTTCTCTTTACATATTTTTTACAAGGAAAACTCTTGTGCTCTGAATAAATCTAATATTGTAAATATAATGATGTAAATCAGTTTCGAATAATTCGTAATTGACCAGTACAAATCAAGAAGGTCAATATGTTATTCCAAATAATCAAACTTGTAACTTTATTATTACCAGGTCAACAATCGGGACGAACCAACTAACTACTGTTGTCTCAACCTCTTTTGATTTTTTTATTTTTGTATTTTACTAAGAAAATTTAAAGTTGTGATGGCAAATTATTCATTCCAAGTATTCTTTGAGCCCAAAATAGACCGAGCCTGTTTAGGAAATTCAAGATAGCCCTTAGAAGCCCATAGCAGATACGGACTATGAAATAATTGGGCTGGACACAGTTTCTGACAATCATTATTGTGTGGATCATACTATTAAATAATGTATATTTAGTATAAAAATAATGTACTTTTAGTATATTAAAAATATACATTGTATAAAATTAATTTACTTTTAGAATACAATTCTTATACCATGGACCATAGTCCACTTTGTAAGGTGAAAAATTCACATAAATTACATTTTTAATATAATAAAGGTTCATTTTTATAGTGTATATTATTTGTATATTGAAGATTCATTATTTCGTATACTATCAAATAATGAACTTTGAATACAGAAATAATGAACCGTTTGCATATTAAAAGTGAACATTTATTCATAATCTACACTACAATGTAGGTCATGGTCCAGCTATAATTAGCCCTACTCGATTGTGCTCTTTCTTTTCTATGTGAGAACATGCTTCCCAGTAAAACGTGAGAACAAATCTGATTCATTTATTTGGGCAAATCAGCATTTCATATTAGTAAAATAGCATCACACAACATCTATTCAGACTATAATAATTTGTGTCATTTAATTTTTTGTCAGCTTATCGTTGACAGCAAACCGTCGCCGTTTTCTTTAAAACCTGGAAAAAGCATTGAGTTATTTCAGGCAAAATTAGAAACCTACATAAATGACAACTCAAGCTACATTTAACTTTATATCTACTAGCTTTAATAATTATATTAGAAAAATAATTATCAGCAACAATAAATCATTATAATAATAATAATTTTTATTATTATGTTATCAATTAATTATAGTAGTTGTGCGGCGTATCTTTGTTTTCCTCAAAATCTTAAAATAATTAACACTCATATCCAAAAGAAGAAAATTAAATTAAAGATGCATGGGTTTCAATACTAAGCAATATATAATTTTAGCCAAAATTAAATTAAATCATATAATATTAATTAATATTTAAAAAAAAAATCCACAGATCTGCAGTGAAGTGGGACACTGAACTAACCGACTTTTTATCCATAATCCATTTTGGATCAAATCTATAATCATACCAAGTGTGACTTCTATACTTCTATATATCTATATATCTATATCTATATCTACTGCATTCACATCTAAATGCTTCCATGGACTCCCTAAATTATGTCTTGTACTCACCTACACTCTATGTACCACTAACCCTTTTTCGTTAATACGATTTTACAATCGAGAGTCATAAATATATTTACCATTTTAAATAAAATGTTATAGATTAGTGTATAGGGAAGCAAATTAATTTACTGATCATTGATAAAATAGCTGGTATGTTGGTTGTATACATTAATAAACTTATATCACTTTCAGTAAAGTTAGCGTTTTTACCTGATCTGATAAATTAATTATGCTCTGTATCACTTTAAGCATAACGAGTTTAACGTATTTAGCTGGTGGATTAAGTAAGTATATTCCTTTGGGTGATAATTTGATGTTGAGAATTGAAGTAGAACCTAGAATCATGATAATTGTTAGGGTTGTTAGATGACACACTTATGATAGTTTGAATTGAAAATGGGCACATTAATCCCCCCAAAAACAACTTCAACTTCCAGTTTTGTACCACATGACTTGTACTTCAACTTATCTATCTAGGCCTGCCTCCTTGACAGTGTATCCTCCCATTCCAGCTGGCGCTTATTATACTATGTTGTTTTCATCATTGCAACACAGACACCATTATCCGCCACAAGAATTATTGAATTCACCTCATTATTATTACAGAAAAAAAAAAGTAAATAAATTATAGGCAACTACTGTAACAAACAAACAATTAAGTTGCAGTGCACTAGCCAACTTTTTATTTTGTTAGGCAACGATGTGTCCTGGGTAGGTCATAACTGTAGGACACACCTTTAAGACCTGATCCACGTTAGCACCGAGCTGGCCAAATTAAGAATGTAGGAGACACCTTTAAACCCTAATCCCCGTTAGCACCAGCGGTAGGAGACACCTTTAAGACCTAATTCCCGTTAGCACTGGGTTGACCAAATTAAGAATGTAGGAGGCACCTTTATGCCCTAAAACCCGTTAGCACCGGGCTGACCAAATTAAGATTGTAGGAGCCACCTTTAAGCCCTAATCCGCGTTAGCACCGGTTGTAAGAGACACCTTTAAGACCTAATCCCCGTTAGCAACGCTCTGACCAAATTAAGGGGCAAAGTTATGACCAAATTGGTTTTTCCATACTAGAGGTGGTTCAAACTCCCGATCGATCTTAAGAGGGATCAGATAAGAGTGCACGACTACTCACGCCAACCAAACTGGTTAGCCACCTTTTAATGTGATCCTATGTCAAAACTGTTTCGCCAAACATTCATGTGCAAACGCTATTATTAACCGAGGAATTCCAGATTTGAAGCTGAAACACCCAGCCAGTGTATTTTAAATTTCGTGGAAAATTAGGTACTGCATTTATTAAATTTTGCAGTTTTTTCAAAGATCCAACCTTTGACCGGTGCTGTAAAGGTGTATATATATGTATATTTGACCTTTGAAAGATGAACTGAACTGACGATGCATGATTGAGAATCGTGTTGTGATTGAGAGTATGATGGACTGGAAATGCATGCATGGTGTTATATACGTGCAACGAGGATAAAAAATTGAAAATATTAATTTTGGGTTTGGTCAGACGAATATTTTAATTTATTGGGTTTAATGAGTCAACAACATTGACTATTGCTGTGTTGATCACGCTTCACGGGGGACATGATATAAAGGGTTTTGGCTGCCTAATTTTGGGCCGTTTGGGTCGTGGAATTATGTGGAAATGAATAACCAAATAATGAAATGCACGATTGAATAATAGTATGCACTTCATAATGATATTTTATTGGGATAATAATCAAATAGACCCTCAAACTATATTGAATTGTGCAGACTCTTCAACTTCAAAAAACTTCCAATTAGGCCCCTAAACTTGTTATTTTGGAGAAAATAAGTCATCTAACTTATTTGTGACCTGTAATTGCAGGTTAATTAGAGTT
>CM008341.1:3285616-3298503 GCA_002525835.2 Ipomoea batatas | reverse complement strand
AATAAAAATATATATATATATATATATATATATATATATATATATATATATATATATATCTAAAATGAAATCAAATTTATTTATTATATTACTCGAATATATAATGTCTACATGCATATATTATTACTTTTGAAGAATATAAGAAAAGATATGGGGGATGCATGCATAATAACAGTAAAAAAAAATTGTATATTACAATTTACAACTCTAAATATAAATGATCACACATATAAAGTCGCAAATTTTACTACTTGATATTGGTACTAAACTAAGTTTGCCTATCTAATATACTCCGCAATTAACTAATGTTTACCATTTATCATCTAAATTGTAATAATTATTCAAATTAAAAGTTCAGTTGATGAAGGCTTCTCAATATCAATTAGATTTTGAAGTAGAAATTTACATCCTCATTCTAAATTTGATAATTTTTTTTTTAAATTTTAAGCGTAAAATTAATCTTAATGAATATCTACGTACAATTTGTTGAATAGGACATTACTATCCATCAAGATAGCTTTTCTATGACCACTAACATCTATAGCCGTGATTATTTTGGGGTTATTGGTACAATACACATCTAGGTGGAGGAGAGAGAGGCAAAGAAAGAGAAGAGAAAGAACTCCTGCAAAAATTGAGTTATTGGTACATTAATTTGTACAAAAAAAAGTAATGCTTATTGCGCTTGACGCGCGTCAAGTGCGCCTAATGCATTAAGAGAATATATGTGATGAAGCGTGACTGCGCGAGGCATCATAACAAAAATCAATATATATGATTTAAAAGAATAAAATCAATTAGAAGCATAAATTAAAGATCATATGGGTAGCTATTATTAATTTAAGAGAATATATCAATTAGAAGGAAAAATTGACAATTTTCAAAGGATATCATCAATTTTCAACAATAAGCCAAGCTAGCAAACCACAAGTTCACATGTGGAAAAGTAAAAGGTGTTGATACCTAATACATATTGAAAGAGATGAAATAAATTTAGATTCATGGAAATCATATATCAACTCAAACTCATAATTATTTGAAGAATATATTATCATATCAAATGTAATGTACAAAGGAAATTAAATTAAAAGAAATATGAAGAATGATACATTTCTTTATAAAAATTGACACTTTATAATATTTACTATTTGACGACTTGTCATTATTATATTAATTTTTTTATTTAATTATTATGTGATTTTTTATACTCATAGTAAAGTCATTTAGTCAATGGGTCACAATTGTGAGAGCGTCTCACGGGTCTTAATCCGTGAGTTGGATCATAAAAACCAATCAAATTAAAGACCGACTGATAATACTAATTATGACTCAAATTATGTTGATCCGACTCGTCTCACAGATTAAAGCCAATTAGACGGCCTCACGCAAGTTTTTGTCTTAGTCAATTCACAATAATTAATAAAATAAAGAGTTTTTTTTTATTTAAAAGGAAAAAGTGTCAAGCCCCCTTAAGTATAGTGGATAGTGCAACTGAGCCCCTAAGTAAAAAAAAAAAACTTCATTAAAACCCCCTAAACTGACAAAAATATTTAGTTGAGCCCTAAATGACTTGTTTAGTAGGTTACTACTCCTTGGGTTGAAATTAAGTGTAAAACTTTATAATTTATGTCACATTTGGTTATGCTATCAAATTAATTTATATTTTAAAAATAATTGTAATAATTTTTTAATTAAAAAAAAAAAGCAAAAGTCGGCAGTCCCCTGTTGGGGACTGCCAACTTTTGTTTTGTTTTGTTTGGTTTTTTTTGTTGTTGTTGTTTTTAGTTATTTAAAAGAATTATTTTTATAGTATTAAAATAGTTTTGTAAAATTATTTTAAATAATTAAAAAATAAAAAGTAAAAATTGCGTTTCATTCCTTTACTAATAAAAAATTAAGGGCAAGATTTATAATTTTAGTATAACTCAAAGACAAAAATAATTAATAAAATAAAGAGTGTCAAATTTACTCCCTAAGTATAGTGGATAGTGCAAATTAGTCCCCTAGTCCATTATACTTAGGGGGCTAAAAGTTTTTATTTTAGATGATAAATTTGACATTTTTTTCTATTTAAAATTATCACATCAAAAGTGAATAGTAATTTTAGTTGGAGAACACAACATTTTTAATTTGTAACGAAAATGATATAAATAAAGCATATCTTGATATGATATGAAAATAAATTTTCATGGTCTTTTTCATGAAAAGCTCCCCTTATGTCACATAATATGACATGAAGAATCATATCAAATCCTAGTAAAGTGTACGATGATATGATGCAAAACCCAAAAAAAAAATTCACATAAATTGAGAAAAGCTACTTACGGAATTAAACCAATTTTGAAAATAAGGAATCGTAATCATCTTAGAATTTCAATTTCTATTGAAAATAATAATATTTTAAAAATAGTATATCTCTATAAAAATAAAATATGTATTGCATTACTAATTTTATTGATCTAAAACTCTTATATATGTGAAATAAAGATTATTTCCTTGATCATCTTCTCCTTGATGATGGTCGAGATTCCTTGTCCTAAAAGAATATCTGTAATAGGATATTTTAAGTCATTAAAAAAAAAAAACTTGGGTGATCATAGTTTTACCCTATATCAGGCTAATCATAAGCTTCAGTCTTCTTTTATATTACCTCTCCATTGCTTTCAAAATAAATAAATAAATTATGTCATTGATTTTTATTTAATTTAATTTTTGTTTTGCTAAGAAAATTTTACATGATTGTTAAATATTTATTTTATATTTTTCAAAACAAAAATGTCACATTTTAGTATAATATTAGTTTACTAACCTCTCTTCAATTATGTAACTTGTTCAATCGATAATATATTTAACTTTTTAAAAGGATTATAAATTACATTATAATATTGGGCATAAAACTTTATGCATCATGCGTGTAAATTACTAATATTAGTATAAGACATTAAGACTAGGACATACCATTACTCAAAGAAAAACAACCAAAATTATATTAAATCCTCAGCTGATGAAAACATGTATGACAAAAATTTGAGTGAGACTCTCTCAAGCTAGTTGGGTCAAGATAAAAATCTACGGAGTAACATTTATATTGAAAAATGTAATACTAATCAATAATAAAGTTTTTGTTACTTATAAATGAAAATACGTATAATACTTTTATATTTTAATTTAAAATTATTTTTTTATCAAAAATATTATACTTTCCATTATAAGTAATAAACACTTTATTTTAAATTAGTATTCTATTTTTTAGTATAAGTATTACATTTTCATCTTAACTCAGTCCGTCATATGAATAAAGATTCGTAAAACAATCTCAATATCGTTGTCGTATCTATTTGTTTATGTGGCATGTGCTAAAGTGGCAGGCACCTGACTGTAATCTTTTGTGAATCATCTTCATGGCCCTATTCCCACAGTACACAACATGAAACAACAGGTTGTTGCCTTTGTATTCCTGATAGTACTTCATCACAACCTAAGACCTTGCTGTCTAATCACTCTCACTACTCTTTCTTTATTTAATTTTTTAACCCTTCAATATATATATATATATATGGAAAGAAATTCAGTATGATTACTTTTACTACTTTTAGTCACACGATTTTTTTTTTTTTTTTTAGGGAAAGCATTTGATACTATCAAATACAGAGTAATTGAAAAGAGACAGAAAAGAAGTTATTTTTTTTACAAAATTATCTCTATTTTCGTTTTCAGCATTATTGTGGTATAGAAGACAGTGTATGTGTGCGCGATTTTATAGTGGTGTTTAAGATGTAAAATTATTTTTAAATTTGAAGTTCTAAAAGTGGATAAATTTATACTTACCTAGAAAAATTCAAACGAGTAAAGAGTAAGTTAGAAATAATAACATAAAAAATTATATTTTTGGTCTCTGTTCTTGAGTTATAACTCTAGTCATTTCTCTATGAATCTTTACAAATTTGGACATTTAATTTTCAAGCCCCCTGTCTATCCTTTAACACAATTTTGTGGGGTTGATAGTGCGGGAATGGTCACGTAGAGGGATTGTGCTAATTTTGCACCGCGAGTTTGTTGTTTTGTTGTGCTCGCCTTTGTTTCAATAATAATATATTATATTAATTTTTTTTTTTGAATACTACTAACTCTATTACCCAATGCAGTATCTGTTTATAACTACTTTCTCAACCTGTTGAAGGACAAGAGTTAGTATTGCCTCCACTGAAGCTCGAACCCACCACCTCCCGTATAAGGGAAGAGTTTGATGCCACTGGACCACAAGGCCCTTAGCAATTATATTAATAAATCTTGAAACAGGTAAACGAATGGGTAGAACATAATTTTCGTACTCCCTCCGAATATGATTCTATTGCAATGCAACATTACAACATCTGTACGCAAAGAGTCAATATCGCTTCCACTGAGGTTCGAATCCACAACCTCCCATACGAGGGAGTTATTTGGTGCCAGACCACAAGGTTCTTGGCCCTGATTTGTAAGCTATTACACATAAGTGAGAAGTTATTATAGAGTATCAAACTTATACGGCTAAACTATATAATTAACTGATGACTAGTTTAATTTTCAGCATTAACAAAGACAAAGATGCAGGCTTTGAGAATCTTGTCCTTTACTAACTCAGAATCTTCCAACATCATAGCCAAGGCCCAAGGGCATGTTACTATTTACTCCATATACAATAAGATGTTAACATCATCATTATATATTCTATATATATAACAGCAGCAGCTAGCTAGCTAGCATCTGATCAGATTATGATTCAATGATTAGTTAGAGCTGAACTAGGAAAACTTAGGATGCTGTTTGTGTCAATGGTAAGCCAATACTATGATGTTTTTTTGGGGTTGTTTGTGGCCATTGGAATAGCAGTTTATCTGTTGAGTGGAAGACAAACAGCAAGGTCCAAAAGCCACATTCCTGGCAAGCTGGGAATCCCATTCTTGGGTGAAACTTTCTCTCTTCTTTCAGCCACAAACAGCACCAAAGGATGCTATGATTTCGTTAGAACACGACGCCTATGGTAAGCCCTTCGATCCACTTTATGCTGATTTCTCATCTCTTACATTATATTGTTCTCGAGGCTACATAACACGAACGAATGAATGAATGACTCGTTCGTGTTGCTGCAACAGAGTCTAATAAACAGATTGATAGATGCTTTAATTTAATTTGTTTGATTGGTGCAGGCACGGGAGATGGTTCAAGACGAGGATATTTGGGAAGGTACATGTGTTCGTGCCAAGCGTTGATGGGGCGAGAACGATCTTTGCCAACGATTTCAGCCTCTTCAACAAAGGCTACGTGAAATCGATGGCAGATGCAGTGGGGAAGAAGAGCTTGCTGTGTGTTCCCCACGACAGTCACAAGAGAATTCGTCGCCTTCTCTCCGATCCTTTCTCCATGAATTCCCTGTCCATTTTTGTTCAAAAATTTGACAGAATGCTGTGTCAAAGACTTGAAGAACAGCACAGAAATAGGAAGAGCTTCACTGTGCTAGACTTCAACATGAAGGTAAAGGCCTGAATATATTCTGATATTACATAAGCAGATATATAGATCAGATAAACAGAAATATATATATATGATTGGCATTGGTGGATGCAGATTACATTTGATGCAATGTGCAATATGCTAATGAGCATAACAGATAGTTCATTGCTTCGTCGAATTGAAAAAGACTGCAGCACTGTTTCTGATGCCATGCTATCATTTCCTGTAATGATTCCAGGCACCAGATACTATAAGGGCATCAAGGTATGCAAAACCACAATTTTATTTCCTTATACTGTCACATTTTCGAGAGACAGGGTGCTGAACTGGCCCTTCACCGGCCTCTGCCTAACATATTGTGACATATCCTAAGCAAACTAAAAATTGCAGGCACGCGGGAGGCTGATGGAAACGTTTAAGACGATGATAGCCAGCAGACGAAGACGAAGGGGAAACAATGATGAAGATCGAGATTTCCTACAAGAAATGCTGGAGAGGGATTCATTTCCAGACAGCGAAAAGCTCGACGACGAAGAGATCATGGACAACTTGCTGACATTGATCATTGCAGGGCAGACAACCACTGCTGCAGCCATGATGTGGAGTGTTAAGTTGTTGGATGAAAACACAGAGATTCAAAACAGGCTAAGGGAAGAGCAACTTTCAATACTCAGAAACAAACCAAAAGGAGCCCTACTAACTCTTGAAGATCTAAACACCATGACATATGCCTCAAAGGTTAGCTCGAGATCCATCGATTCAAACTTATGACCTTTAGCTCTGATACCAAATTGAAACATGCGCTTCATCTTAAACTGCCTAGTTTGCTCTGATCTAGGTTGTGAAGGAGACGTTGAGAATGTCAAACGTGCTGCTATGGTTCCCTCGAGTAGCACTTGATAACTGCAAAATCGAAGGCAAGCTAAGTTAGTTTACCTTTCCTACTATACATGTACACACACAACTTTACCTACCACTTAACCTGCAAATATATATACAATTGCAGGGTTTGACATAAAGAAAGGATGGCATGTGAATATAGATGCAACATGTATACACTATGATCCAGCAATATACAAGGACCCTACACACTTCAATCCGTCAAGATTTGATGTACAATGCACATTCTTCAATTCGTTTCCTCTTATAGGTTCAACACGACCCCTAACGAAAACTATCATAAGAATTGAATATTAACTGGTTGTTTATATAATTATATATCCAGGAAATGCAAAGGCCATATAGCTACATTCCTTTTGGATCAGGGCCTAGAACATGCTTGGGAATAAACATGGCAAAAGTTACAATGCTGGTGTATTTGCATCGTCTCACAAGCCAATACAAGTGAGTAATAATTGAAACCACACTACCTATGTTACTATGTATGTTTCTAATACTCTCAAAGCGGGCCGATATGTCTCATCGCGGACCTAATTTTTGACAACCTTTTGTTGGCCAACCCGCGGGCTAAGGTTCATGCAACCCTAGCCCATCCCATGCGGATTGGCTGGCCCCGAAAATATTATACGGAGTATTTTTTTAAATGTTAAAGTTATATGTGTGTGTGTTACACTGCAAGGCAGAACGCCGCCTTGTTGTGTAACATTATATATATTTAATTTCTTTTAACGGGTCTTGGCTCGTGGCCCACGCAAGCTTCGGACCAGGCCTGTTAGGCCTGCTATTTCACCAGTCATTTTTTTGTGATCCTAACCTGTCCCACCACAGGACAGGGACCGACCAACTTGCGGATTTCAATCCACTTTGACAGCCCTATATGTTTCTCTCATTATTGACATTAATTATTTGAAAACCTTAATCTCATTTATTTAGGTGGTCAGTTGATGATCCAGATCCTAGCCTGGAAAGAAAAGCACATATTCCAAGATTGAGAAGTGGGTGCCCAATCACTTTAACAGCCTTCAATCAAGGGGACTATACATAAAACCATCACTACTGAAACTACAATGCAATGTATGTTAAGCTAATACACAATGTATGTTATGGTACAACTCTTTCAAATCTCCTCATCACCCATTAGTTAGCTCTTCCAAACACATGTTGCCCATGAACCCTGGGCAAATTACATCGTGCACCCCGAGGCCCACTTCACAATATAGATTCAGCTTCATTTCAAATATATTAGTGGTTCATTTTTGGAAGAATTATTATGTTTTGATACAAATTTATTTTTAGTACATTGCGAGAATATGTAGTATATTAAAAATAAACATTTATTAGAGTTTCATCTCGATACATGAACCTAATTCATAATATAAGAATTGATAAACTGACCTTCCTAGACCATGAAGCCTATTGCCTTAGTCCACAACACCTTGGGCCAACAACCTACATAGGATGGACAAACTATACATAACCCAACAAGAAAAATCTCACATTTGTATCCAGTGTTCAAGTAAGAACCACCCTTTATATGAGATCGTGCAAATAGCTACATAAATGCATACAATCTAATATTTCAGTAGTTACACAATGCACAAAATTCATCCTAGAATAAATTGTGTGCATTTGATTCTCACGTTTACACCTAAAGAGTGGTTCTCATTTAATCATTAACCAAGTCAGATATATCAAAATATTTCCAATTATATATTCTATAGTTTCATGAAAAACGATCACAATTGTTCATTCATCATCCATAACCCAACATGAAAAATCTCATCATGGTTGCTTAATTTATTTAAAAGTAGGCCAGGCCAGGTTTGTTGGAATTGGCACAATTGTACAAGCTCACAACCAATTCTAGTAAGCAGTGTTATACATATAAAAACATAGACTGATTAAGGTTGCTTGTCGTGTTGTGTTAGGTAAGTGAGTCCAAATTCACACAATAATGGACAAACAAGTCACCAATTTTGCTGAATAAATAATGCAACATGTTGCCCCCTCTTGCAAATCCATGCATCCATAATATTATTGCTATTAGTAGCTTAGACTATAATTCTATTAAATAACTCTTGATCTATTGAATGTGGAATCGATATAATTCTAGTATTTTTAATAAGACACAAAGAGTAATTGCATATATGTTACCTTTAAAACAAAAATAATGTGATGTGGAAATTCTTTAAATAATGTCATAATTCATAAGTATGTTTCGACATTGTTTTTCTCTCATTTCAGTATAGTCGACTATGCTAATCTACATTGAGGTAGACCTAATGGTATCACCTACTTAGAGTGAAAATGTTTAGTCACATTTTATAAAAGAGAATGAACTATATTTCTAGAGAACTCATAAATATTTTGAGGTTCAGTTGGGCTACAATATATGTTGTTTATCGCAGAATTTACACAACATTTAAGATTTGATGCGTGTCACTTTTGGAGCGATGCCTTTGTTGTGGACCTGCATGGATAGCGGCAAATTTATTACTTCTATGACAGTGGTTATTTTACAGCACAATATTTCTTTATTTTAACATTATTAGGGGGATAGTGGCCATAGAATTACTATTTCCCTTGCAAGGGGGAATAGCTCATTTCCGTGAACAAAAAACATTATCAAACAATAGAATAGACATGTTCGGCTGTTCTCGAAAATGTCATTCTATTCCAGACATATTCCGTGAACCAAATATGTTGTAAGAGTGCATGCACTCAGGTTTAATTTATTTCTTTGTAACATATCAATGAAACAAATTTGAGTGTATTCTTTTTAAATTTTGAATACATTGTTAATTATCATCGGATACACTCTCAAGATTCAAGTTTTTTTTTTAAATACAAATTTAAAGTTTTTAATATAATAAGTATGAAAATGTGTGTTTTAATTTCTCACTATTTTTCAGCTGTTGTTTAATTTAGATGAACAAATTAAATTATTCTATATTTTGTCCAAGAAGTGTGGTCTCTCATATATTGCATATCTCCAATTCCCTCCAAATCATAAAGAAAATAGAGACAAAAGAGAAAGGAAGATAATAAAGTAATAGGGGAGCTAGGGCTAATTAATTAAAAGGACATTATTGCAAGAAAAGGGAATGAAGTAAATGGCTAAGGCCCGGCCATTATAGGATCCCATGAGACCCTGACTAAGCCTAAAAGTTGTATTATAATTGTTGGTGGAATTAGTAATGATTATGTCTCCCAAATATTAGAGAAAAAGTTTTTAATAAATAATTTAGGAAGATAAACTTGAGAACAACCTAGCTAATTAACTGTCACCCCCGACCAATCTTTAATGTAGTTTTTGGAGGTAGTAATCGGTGATAAGAAGGTGGAGGAAAGTTCTTGTCCCTAACAATGTTTTAAACTTTAAAAAGAAAAAGTTAAAAGTGACTTTGTTGTTTACACAACAATATTATGGACAGATAATCAAACTAAAGTAGGGTGTAGGCGTGGAATAAAATATTTATGGTATTTGGTAAATAATTGTTTCTGATTGAGTTAGTGGGTTTGACCCGTTGATAGCATTAGTTGATTGTAGAAAAAATGTTTGGTAAATTGACTGTTAGCTGATAGTTGATTACATGTATTTTAAGTGAAACAAATCTTTTTGCGAGAAAGTTACAAAACTCATCAACCAAACGCCAGCCTTGAAGAGTCTACCTCACCACCGCCGGTTGTGACTTTTCTTCAAGGAGAGCCACAAAAGTTCGATCCTGTGACTTTCCTCAAAGAGAGTCACAAAAATATCAATTGAGCATAAGGTGCTTGATTACATTATACTTTACTAAAATTAAAATTTTCATGTTTCTCATGATGATAAGCCCATATTTCTAGAGGTCTCACAATGTCTATTTTTGTATTTATAAAATTTAGACTACATTTGACATATCTAAGTTAGCTAAGAAATTAGTTAAAAAAATAACCATTAAAAATTGGGAGTTTAAAACTTATAACATTACTTTTTTTCTCCCAAAAACTTATAACATTACTTGAAATTAGAAGCACTTGATAAAATTAGTCTATACTCTATACTTTGGAGTTAAATTAAAATGATTCTTTGTTACTATAATGAAATTAGTGTATGTGAAAAATGAAATTAAAAATATAGCACAATAACATATATTTTCAAATGAACATAAAGTGTAATTAAAATGATATTTTAGCATTACTATAATGAATGTATGAAATTACTGTTTGTGAAAATGAAAGTAAAAAAACAAAACTCATACAATAATGTATATTGTCAAAAGATATTGACGTTCAATTAAAATGATATGACGTTATTTTACTTCATGGTTGATGCTAGACCATGGTGCACAGTAAAATTTGGTGATGAATTTGATTCTTGTCACGAACATTGAGGGTTTGAGTTGAATCTTTTGTGCACAGATGCGTACACTTTATCAGAGTGTCAAAGTTAAATTGTCTTAACTAATTACTTTTTATAAACTTGAAAATGAATTTTTAAAATTTAAGATATAATTCGTGAATCTTGGGTTATTAAAAGAAAAAAAGTAGTAGAGTCCATAAGAAATAATCTGATATCCATTTTCTTCTGATCTGCCACTATCTACCTCGAATTCTTTTACCAAAAAGTCCTCTTCAAGTGGGGACAGAATGGTAAAACTTTCGGTAGGATAGATTGATATGGATATATGGTCCAAATTATTTTAATAATAATAATAATAAATTAGGAACTTTGTAATTATGAGGCTTTCATAGCAAGTGTACTCTTAAACCCTCTCAAGTTTGTTATTACTTCATGATGAGAATATCCATTTGGGTCCTGCTAGTGCTGACCTTCAATTCATGATGCTTACCTAACTTTATGATTTGCCTTTCAGGTTTTATTTCATATTGCCCCAAGTCCCTAACCCATGCCATATATTTTTTTTTTTTAAAGTGAAAAATTTACTACTATTATTCAAGAGTGTGATCTTAACCGACAAAGGAGTATACGGAGGTAACCCAGCCTAGACTCAAACCAAGTAGACTAATAGTCCATTGTTTAACCAACTTAATTGGGATTACCCATCATAACTGTACTAAATAAAATTGTATTGGAGTAACCTGATCAAGCTAGTCGGACTGTTGGTTTGATAACCATAAGGTTTCAAGTTTAGCTCTTGGTGGGAGCAACTTATTGACCTTGTTGGTTTGAGCCGGTCAGTCAACTATGAGCAACTTACCTCTCTGTGGTCTTTTACTAGCTAAAGTCACAAGGTAAAATTGATTTTAATCCTTTAAATCAAAGTTAATACAGTTATGAAATAGTGTAACTTAACTAGAACTGAAATGTTAATATATACATTGTGATCTGATGACATTAATGTTATTTTTCGTAATGAATCATCCCAATCAATATCACCAAATCTTTAATCAGTATGATATCTTCCCAGTTCAACCAATTAATGTTTAGCTAGCAAAGTTAATAATGGATAAACCAATATTAACTAATAATGTCAATCCCTCGAACTATTTAATTTTTTTTAAAGATCATAACAAGATCAACGAAATGAAAAACATTAAGGACACTCAAAATTTTAAATTATAATAGCTTCACCCAATTTATTGGTGAAGTTTATGAGTAATTAAAGTTAGTCTTAGCTTAAAATTTTTAGAACTCAAAGAAGTGTGCTTAAAGGTATTATAGTTTTTGGCTCAAACTACAAAGGTCAAAGACAGCTTTCATATTGAGTTAAATTTAAAACTTTGTGTTTTCAAAAAAAAATTAAAATTTTGTAATTACCAAGTCAACTGCAAGACTAACTCGACTAAGTTGTTTCCTTACTCACATTTTTCTCTAATTTAGGATAAAGTTTTTTTTTTTTTTTCAAAACTTCCCAATTCTTTTAGCTAACTCCATATATAGGTACATCAACATTTAGAATCAATTTTTTATCTACTCATTATCCAACCCTCTTCAACTCATTTTTCCAACTTCATAGGTATCCTTAATTTGAAAATCAAATTCTCATTAAACGATTTTGAGTATATATAAAGATATCAAATTATATCCATATTGACTCAATTTAAATTATCAACAAACCATATCTAAAAATAAGATACCAGAAACAAATTTTATGCCAAATATGAGTGAACAATATTCACTTGCTTTTTTCCAAATGAGTAGCACTTCATTTTTCTATTTGTCAACTTAAATACAAACTCCATTTTATTATATTTTCAGCTTTTTTTTTTTTTTTAATACTGAACAGCCCAAGTGTCTTCTCATTTATTAAAAAGAACTTTAATATAAATGATTTTGAAATTTAATCACCCTAGCTTCTAATTATTTTTGGATGAAAATAATGAACAAGAGCTTAATCAACTACTAATCTTAAACTCTAAACCCTTTATTTGATAACCCTTCCATGTTCTCATTGAGAAAGCCCTTTGAATAAGCAAAACCGAATTCAATTGGAATTATAAAGGGTGAGCCGTGTGAGGTTGTCTCACGAATCCTTATCAGTGAGACGGGT
>CM008341.1:3242271-3252621 GCA_002525835.2 Ipomoea batatas | reverse complement strand
CGTCATGCCTTGTCTGGTGAAGAACGTCGCCGGTTGCTGGAAAATGACGGCGAACATTAGAAGCATCGCCCAAACCGGCAGCAAACCCAGTACTACTCTCGCCATTTTTGACACATTGATGCCTTTTTCAGCCCCATCGGAATCTTGGTCGCAAAGTGGGTTCTGATGATCTTGAAGTCTATCAACAAAATGCACGTTTAGTCCAATCAGAATCTAATTTCTTTAATTATGAACCCTCTAATAAAATTCAAATATTGTACTTACTACAGCTCAACAAAATGTTTGGTCCAATCAGAATATAATCTTTCTTTAATAAATTTTAAAAAATCACAATTCAGTCAATTGTCAAGATCAAACAATCTAATAGAAGTCACAAACTAAAAAAAAAAAAAAAAAGCATTTTCATTGTTTCAATAGACAATATTTGAAATAAGAAGTAAGAAAAAAGTTCAATATGATACTTTAGGTTAGTACGGTTAAAGGGAGCTGGTCTGTCCCATTAAACCCGCCACAATATGGGCTTAATTTATGGCGAGCTTTTGAAGGCTAGCTCATTAGGCCCGCCCCTAGCCTGCCCCACGCAAGTTGTCGGGCCCCGCAAGCCATTGTTTTGAATTGTTTTGTTTATATATATATATATATATATATATATATATATATTCAGGAACATATTCGAAGAAATTCTGATCCCCAATCGGAATGGTTGTTGGTTGCGAATAGCTATAGTAGCTTAACCTAATAAGATAGCAATTATAACCCAAGAAGTAATAAGTACTTGGGCGTGAACTTGACCACGTACCCCTATATACATATATAACTCGCCCAAGCCGCATGCCTTAACATACCATGCCTGTTAAGCCCGTTCCTTTGCTGGTTATTTTATTTATAGTCTTAACCCGCCCCACCACGGAACGAGTGCGTGACAACTCGGGGCTTCGACCTACTTTGGGCACTATTTTAGACAATAAAAACCATAATTTTAGCTTAATGATTAAGAACCGCCTAATAGAAGTTAGGAAAAAACGTTTAGAACATGATACTTACTGCAACTCAACGTTGTTGGGTTTTTCCTGTGGTCGACCACAATTCTTAAACGTCGACGCCACAGTGGTTTTGATTGCCGCGGCGATACTAATTTCTCTTGCATTCTTGACGGCGTAAAACCGGGAGCCGCACAGAAACAGCGCAATCGCCGCCAGCATTACGGCGGTGGGGACGGCGAATCCCAGTCCCCACCCGATCGTATCTTGAATGTACGACATAACAGAAACTCCGAGGAGGCAGCCGCAACAGACCCCAAAATACCACCATTGGAAGAAGAACGAGCTCTTGCTGTCGGAGCTCTGTCCCCCGCCGGCAACATCGTCGTTGGTACGAGGCAACTCCTCGTCTTCGTGTTCTCCGAGCTGGTCCGCTCCAAAAGCTTGCAACGATGCGTTGAAGCCTCCCAGGCCTAGTGAAATCAACGGCAGAGACCACATCAAGAGAGACGAGCCGATCCCCGTGTTGTTTGTAGCTCTCCGCCATGGCCAACCTAAGGCCCGGGATGTCAGAGCCAACAATCCCTAGAAAATAAGAGAACATATGAGTTTACAAGTCAACAGCCTGGAAAAATAAGAGACAACATATGAATTTATAAGCCAGTTCCACAATAAGAGAGAATATATGAGTTTATAATGATTCCGTTACCAGAACATAGATGAAGGAGGAGCACAAAATAGTTGTATAGCGGTCCAAGTAAGATTCCGCCACCGGCGCCACCACAATCGGCACCAGAGATGTGAAACCACACCAATTATTCACCATCTTCGCCGCCGCGGAGTTGCTCATCTTAACAACTTCTGTTAGATAAGTCACCATGTTCGAAGCCACCCCTTTAAAGGTAAATCTCTCCATCCCAGCAACCACTGCACCACAAATTACACAAAACTTTTAAAGCCAAGAAAACCATTACTTATGATATGCATTTCTACCATTTCTCCTTCAAAGATTAATTGCAATTTTTTTTTTTATTTCTTAAATATTGTGCTCTCTAATTTAAGGCTCTGTGCTGTTGGACAGCTTGCACAGCCCAAATTTCATCCCTGCCTGGAATAACCATAAAAGTAAATTCCTGAAATTCATAGTTACACATAACAATCAGAAAACCAAGTTAACACAACAATTTCTGTCTCCATACACCTAAAGAAGGATTGGAACTTATACAACAGACTCAGTAATAAATTAAAGGGACAAAACCTTACCTATGAGGAGAACTACACAAGGTAGTCTTGTGAACCCTCGTCTTCCAGCCATGAAACAACAATAATCTGCAGAGAAGAGCAAGAAACTGATGATTACATATGGAATGAAATTGAATCAAATAAAAACAGACAATTATATACACATTTTAATGAAAAGCAAATGATGTCTGGAACGTAACATTAATCTTCACGCACTGTTTGGGCCAGGCAATTCCAAGCTAGCGAAAGATATATGATCTGATCTTGGAGTGTCAGTTGTTCCCTCCACAAACAAACAAGCAAAACCTACGCCACTGCTTTAGATTACTCTTATATTACGCAACACTGCAAAGCATGTCAATCATTCTGGTATGAACAAATTCCATTTAGAGTAACCACTATATATGATTGATTGATGATTGATAAATAAATCAAAAAAGTCTAGAAATGCTTACCGTACCGTTTTTCGATGCTTAATACGTGTGTCTGTCATTTAGTGTGAATTATAGATATGGAGTGGCTTTTGTAAAGGCTTTTGTAGTGCGGTGCTATGGCCTATGGGTGATTCATCTCTCATCATTCATTTAAAGCATTCAAAAAGCATGCAGTACCACCCTTCAAGATAGACATGTCTTTACACATGCATGATTAAGCAATATATATATAGGGTAACAGACTGTCTTACCTCATTAATTAAAGATCTGATTCGTCTAACGGATTGAGAAGTGAGATGGTCTCACACAAATTTTTGGATATATATGTATATCATGTGTGTATGTATATGTATGTATTAAACCATGTATGTCTTCATGCATGCAGCCAAAGGCTTTTGCACGCAGTTTCAGGAATATGTTCAGTTATGGTTGATGAAAATAAGGTGATATGATATGTTGTTACTTGTTAGGCAGATTATTAACACATGGCAGATGTGGTAAGTGACGATTCCCCTGGGCCAGCTCTTGTGCCTCTCGGAGCGAACGTGGGTGGACCTGGACCGTTAAACGGACAGAGAAAGACCCCGTGAATCTACCAAAAAAAAATTGTGATTTAATTTTATCGTCATGTTTTTTACGTTCAAAATTAAAATTGATACTTATAAAGAAATTATAGTTATATTAACAATTCACTCACTAACTATGATGTATACTTTTTGTTAAATAACGGACCACGTTGCGTGAATGATCATTGCGACGCTTAATTTCCCAACAATGCTTTTTAGAATGAAACGCTAACTTTAATGATTCAAATGTTACGAAACGGAAAGGAGAGACATCTAGACATGGTCACGGCATTATTGTTTCAAATGGCAAAAGTAAGACTCTGAGAGTGGTTAAGAGTCTTTTTTAAGCAGATATATCTTATATAAAATAATGATTTTCTTTTTTAGAGAAAAGGTGTTTCAATTGAGTAAACGTATAATATAATATATTAATTAAATTGAGATTTTCTACTTCTAATTTCGTGTAATTATGTTCCATCTTTCGATGCAAAAGCTAAGGAATAATTTATGGCTCTAAACGAAACAATCAACTCAGATGCGCCATGCATGAGGATGATTATGTTATAATTTTGAGGGAAGAATTATGTTACAATCTTAGCATGTATACTACATTCATATTCTTCTAAAATTCTCTCGAAATATCCAAACGTAAAGCCGCATAACACTATCCAACATACAGCACTCATGGCACTAACAAGTGGTGTTTGGTACAAAGGCAATAGTTTTGGCTTTTGATTCTGATTCCACCACGAAAATATGGCTTTTAGTTTTGTTACATCCAAATATGGACGTCTAATCTTCCTTTGAATTCCTGCCCAATGCCAACCTACAAAAGCTTCGATTCTTATCAATAATGTGTAGATGAAATGATGTGAGTTTCTTGCCGCTCTAGAGGTCTCGAATTCAAAAATTAAAATACAACTATCTTAAAGACTATGAAATAATGTTTTAAATACAATTATTTAAAAATTTGTGAGGAAGTGTTTTGTTACCCTTTGCATTATTAAGAATCAGTACGAACATGATTAATGTACTTTAATTGATCGAGGAAACATGTCGTGAGACAACAAAAATTTGATTCTATATATATCCGTTGCAGATCGCACGTTTGGACTTGACAAAATGGATAGGGGATTCTCTTTGTGTTTTAATCTCTATGACTCCATGTCATAGAGCACATCACATGATTCTTTTTCTTTTAAGCATCTAACGCCCAGGATTTTTTGGCCGATTAAAGCGCAGTTTTAATTGAACGATAAAATATATATGATAAAACTCGAAAAAATTGATGAGTAAGCACTAATCCTTTGATTTATGGGGAACTATGGAGTTCCTACCTAAATGTGTATTATGGGTACGATGAAGTACACCAGTCTTGTAAGTTGAGAAGACCTATACAATGAAATAAATCAGTTTAGATTACTTGTAGGTAATCGGTTCAAACAAAAAATGTGACTATCTGAAGATATACATACTATGGTAAGATCAGTTTCAATTAGTAAACTTTGGGCTTGTTCAATACACTAATTCTTCTGAGTTGATAACATGATGCCATGATGTGAAGTTGGGTATCTATTCCTACATAACATCATATCAAATGAAAATTTCAAAAATGGAAGTATCATTATTATTTAATAAGATAATTATGAAGTTGATCATGGGCATGTCAATTTTTACAAAATTTCATAATCAATAAAAATAAAATAAATTTATTTTATGTTGATGAGACATAGGGATGTAATGGGGTCCAAATGTGCAATACTCGTTTAAATACTAATCACTCAACTCATTCAAAATTTAACATTTGAAAGATAAATTTACAAAATTTAGTAACCTCACTCTTTTTTGGAACTATATATTTGTTTTTTTTAAAATAATATTATTTAAAAAATAATATAAATTGCTAAATTAAACTCATTTTCTTTTGGATGAAGGAGAATCTATTATTAAAGATTCTACACTAATATAATTCTTAAATCACAAGATAAACCCTATTAAAAGAGTACAATATATGTGATGAGCTTCACAATTAAACATTTTTTATGCGCAAATTAGTCGGCACATTAAGAACAGATAGCTGCCAAATTTCTGTCAGTAGGGTCAGGCCATCCAATTGGAATAAGCATATTCATCTTCTCAAGTCGATACGACACTTGCTGCTGTCGTTTACTGCCATTCCGTACAACCCGATTTCCACCCCAGCGGTGAACTGTTACAATTGCAATTTCCTTACTGCGGCGGTTTCACTCCACCTTCTGCACCTCAACTTCGTCGCCGTCGTCGGGAAAACCAGATGGCGGCGAGCTCTAAGGAGAAGGTGGTTGCTGTGATCATGGTGGGCGGACCAACAAAAGGTATAAGGAAACTGTCTACGGCTTCCGATGCAATCTTCATAGAAACTCCTCTGCGAATTTCATTGTTAATAGTTAATTGTTTGTTTCGCGATGGAAATTTTTAGGTACGCGATTCAGGCCGCTGTCTTTCAACACTCCAAAACCACTGTTTCCTTTAGCTGGGCAGCCTATGGTTCATCATCCTATTTCTGCTTGTAGAACGGTACGCTTTAAGCTCCTAGCTTTTAGAGCATGTTTGTTTCGTTTGAAAATTCTCAGAAGGATAGATTTTTTTTTTAAAATATAATGTGTTTTAAAAGGTTTCGAATAAGTTTGGTTGGAGATGAATTGTAATTGCAATTACAGTGAAAGAGTAAAGTTCATGAAAGTTGCAGGTTAAATTAAAATTCTTAAAATGTATGTAGATATTTGAAATTTTTGAACTGTCACTAAATTGCCAAAATTTATAACCAAAGTGTAAGGAGTTTTGTTTGTTAGTTAAGGTCTTGAATTTGAGGCAATAAGCATTGGGAGAGCTCCCTGACATTAGCTCAATTTTGGATTAGTTGGAGTTCAATTTGATTACCGAATACTGATGTCAGGGTACAAAAGCAATGTCAGTGTATTGGAAAACAGCTTATTTGAAAGATCCAAAACATGCACTTTTTTTTTTCTTTTTTTTTTCCAGTAGTGTGTATATGCTTGTCTTTTGATTTTTGGCCAACAAGTGTTTTGTTAAACTAGGGGTGAAGGCTCATATAAGAGCCTGTAACTTCTAGGTCACAAGTTTGAGTCTTCCTCAGGGAGACATATTAAATGATGAAAATATTGATTTTTTTATGTACACAATTGTGATTGAGGATGTTTCTCTTATGCCACTAGATACCAAAAGTACCCAACTTATATATTAAATGAAGAAAAGATTGATTTTTGTATGTTCCCAAGTGTGATTGAGGATGTTTGTCTAATGTCAGTAGATACCCAACTTGGCAGAGGTTTTTCTCATTGGATTTTATGAGGAACGGGAATTTGCACTATATGTATCTTCAATATCAACTGAGCTCAAAGTTCCTGTCAGGTGACTAGGTCACTGGTTCAATCTTTGTTCTTTGTTTTTGTGCTTCTTTATAATTCCTCTTGGTGATTTCAGATGCAATATATAGTATTGGTTCTGAATGTGAATCTTCAATGTCTGCCTTGTTAGATACTTGAAAGAGGAAAAGCCTCACGGTTCTGCTGGAGGTCTTTACTACTTTAGAGATCTGATTATGGAAGATTCCCCAGTAAGTTTCTAGAAATATAGATGCTCTTCTAGCAAAATTGTATTAGTTTTAACACCCAGCCTCTATGAGCTCCCAAGAAGCAATTACCCCTATGAAGTGCAAGATCAAACCTCATTTGCTCTATCTTTTCCCCCCTTTTTCTCTCCCTCTTACTCTGTATGGAGCATTGCATCATCTTTTTCTCTTATATTTCTTACAGATTTGTAATGTTCCTAATTTCGTTCTCTAAATGACAGTCACATATGTTTTTGCTGAACTGTGATGTATGCTGCAATTTTCCACTGCCGGACATGCTTGGTAGGCTTCAAATTGCTTTGTGATTAATGTTATCAATATCAATTTTAAATTATAAATTTTCTGTTTTAAACTTTCTTCAAAGTAAAACCCCTAGTAAATTCACTTCTTATTTCTAAACCCATTTCTTTTTCTATAAGATACTCCTATTAAGTATGAATTCTCTTTTGCGTGCAGATGCCCATATACGGTATGGTGGGATGGGTACATTGCTGGTTAGTAAGGTAAAGTTATTCTGATAATCAATATATTCTAATTGCAAACATCAAAATGAGCAAAATTTTCTTCACTCTTGACAGCCATAATATTTGCTTATTTTTAGGTCTCCGCTGAATCTGCAAACCAGTTTGGTGAGTTGGTTGCTGATCCAGTTACCAATGAACTTTTGCATTACACGGAGAAACCTGAGACATTTGTATGTATTATTACAAGTAAAATTATTTCATACAAGCATGTTTTTACCTCCTTATTGGATGCATGTATTATGGTCCCTTACAACATAAATTGCAGGTTAGTGAGCTGATCAATTGCGGAGTTTATGTTTTTACCCCAGAAATTTTTAGTGCTATCCAGGATGTATCGAGACACAGGGAAGACAGAGGTTTGCTGCATTTCATAATGCTTCCTATAAAATGGTTTCTTGCAGTATATTATTATACAGTACATTATCTAAACAGGTGCAAGAATCTTACTCATTAAAATTTAAGGAAGCATGATCATTGAAAATTGTTTTCAGTTTATGGTCATTGAACTCTTTGGTATGGTTTGAAGCCAATTATTGTATTTAACCTGTTATCCATATATGTGTAATAATTTCTAATACATGTCACTTTTTAGAGATAAAAAATTTGTTGAACATTAATTACAAATAAGATGACTTTCCAGAGAGAGTCTGAATAATATAAAGGTTTGCTTTTATGACCAAAATAATAAAAATTCGTTTGCACCATATTGGAGTTGAACCTGTGTCTATACCAGTCTGTGGTAGGCAGTATTCACTTTAAATTGCAACAAATCAACAATGGTATTACATGGTGTTTAAATTGGGTATTACTGTTGCAGCTACTCTACACCATTTCCCCAGCTTTGAAGCATTCCAGTTGGCAACGAGGTAGTAATAGTTTATTACTTGGGTTGTTGCATAAAAGCTTCAGAGCATGATGTTTCTACACTTGTGACACAATCCATCAAATGAATTTTAATATATTTCTTTCTGGTAGGTCCCTGCCTAGAGATTTTGTTAGGTTGGATCAAGATATCTTGTCACCTCTTGCTGGAAAGAAGCAATTGTACACGTACGAGACAGTAGACTTCTGGGAACAGATCAAGACTCCAGGGTAGGGTTATTCTGTGTGATTTTTGTGCTTCTTGAATTTCAAAGCTTTGGCTGCCATAATAAATCTTTCACTTTCCAGCATGTCTTTGAAATGTTCCGCTTTGTATCTTAATCAATTCCGATTCACCTCACCTGATCTCCTTGCTTTGGGAGATGGCACCAAGAATGCCACAATCGTCGGTGATGTTTACATTCATCCATCTGCAAAAGTACATCCAACAGCAAAGGTAATTCGAATTTATATAATTTCTGTATTTAGGAATATTTTGGGAACTGTCCATAATGAGATAATGAGAGAGACCAGAGACCCCATCATGCACTGAGTCTCATTTAGTAAGGTGTTTTGGATCTTTGGTTCAAGATCAGGAGTCAGTTGCCTCTGCCTCATTTTTTTAATGTGCTTAAAGAAAACAATTCTTCTGGTGCCATCTTATAATTGTTCCAACAATCAACAATCATGTTTATAAGAGTAATTATGACTAGAAGATACAAGCCAGATGTCTATAAACATTTGTAGATGCAATTTTCTATATGATTGAACTTGCATTACATTCTTCTCATTATGTGTGATTTCCAAATGAACAGCTTGGACCTAATGTATCAATATCAGCAAATGTTCGCATAGCAGCTGGTGCGAGACTAATAAATTGCATTATCTTAGATGATGTGGAAATCAAGGTAGAAACGTTTAAAGGATGATGGTAATGGTGATATTGAAGTATTAAACACATAGCCTGACTTTGCTAACCGGTGTTGTGCAATGACAGGATAATGCAGTTGTCATGTATGCTATTGTAGGATGGAAGTCATCCATCGGAAAATGGTCCCGAGTCCAGGTAATCCACCTAGCAGGCTAGCATTCCCTTAAATACAGTACTCCATAACATGTTTACGCTCTCGAAATCCTTGAGATCACTTTCTCTTGATGGTATTCAATGCATTTTCTTTGAATTCAATGAAAACACTACACAAAAAGGGATTTGTTTTCAAGCAGAGAATGAAATTTGCACTTCATTTTGTAAGACCATGCTTGATAATAACAAACACGGAAATTTCTAAGGTGCGGATTGACAACCATGTATGCTTTTGGGTTGTATTAGCCACTAACCTGATACACTCCAAAAGCATGCATGGTTGTACTCGTGCTGATCGACCTTGTAGACTTTCCCTATATAATTTAGTGTTTCCACGGTTTCACCGGTTTAACATTACTGGTTCAGGCGGACGGAGATTACAACTCAAAACTGGGAGTTACAATTCTGGGTATTACTCTGCCTTCATCTTTCATTCAAACACCATTTCAGTGCACATACAATCTTTGACATTTGCCAATGAATGGGTGCAGGGGAAGCAGTGGCTGTTGAAGATGAGGTCGTGGTTATAAACAGTATTATTCTTCCACACAAGACACTGAACATAAGTGTTCAAGATGACATCATTCTGTAAAATTTTGCGGATGAGATCCTGGAAGGCTTTGAGGAGCTATATGAGCCTATTTATGTTTTTCATTTTCTCATATTAAAAAAAAAATCAGTTGACCTTATGGGCTGGATTCTTGTCACTAGTTTTCTGAGATTAGAATGACAAATATGTACTAATTCTATTATATCTTTACATGCTTGGTTTTGTTAATTTCATGATCAACTCTAACTTAGTTTAGTAGTTGGCTCGATAATCACAATAAATAGTTCTTTATTGGTTAAGATAACAATATGAGTTTAATTCATAGAGTATTTTTTAAATAGTGACTACAGACTTTCATTTAAATTAAGAGTTTTGTTAACTTAAAATAGAAGGGTTTTGTTAACTTAAAATAGAATATTTAATAAGTAGTTAATTTGTGGAAAAAAAAGTAGTTATTGGAAAGTTATCGGACCTTCCA
>CM008341.1:3195191-3206428 GCA_002525835.2 Ipomoea batatas | reverse complement strand
CCTTCTCGAGATATGACTCGTTTCCTTTTGACAAATCTAGCTGGACCTTCTTAAGTCTTTAATCAAAAACCCAATCAGCACTTGCGATCATTTATCTGAGAACTTAAAAAATTAGAGATGCTATCATATCATATTCTAAATTAAATTGCATACCAAATAACAATGTAATAATTAATTATAACTATTTTAATTATATTATAATTTATATAATGGGCAGGGTAGAAATCCCTGTACCTGAAGAATTATCCAGAAAACTTTCATATCCATTTCAAAACCTTACTTTTTGGCCGTACCTTACCCATATGGACATCCATTGGGTGTGGCCGTGTGGGTACAATTGTCATCCCTAATTGGAAGTGGAGTACTGGGGGATACTTGTTTCTATCGTACTAAGAGCCTAGAACCCATGTATGGTTAATTCGAATATTCTATATTGTTGAGCACATTGATGGCTAAGCAGCTTGTGAATTTATGAGAATGGATTGCTATTTTTGTTTTGTTAGATGCTACTCCATATTTGTTTCTCCTCTAGTGTATTCTGTGCTAGATGTCTAGAATTTCTATTCCATGCATGAGTTGGAATATTTTGTTGATTGAAATTGCACTTCTGAGTTATTTTCACGCCATTATCTTTACATACTTGCTCAGTTTATGCCGATGGAAGTATATGCTTGGATATCCTGCAAAACCAATGGAGCCCTATTTATGATGTAGCCGCAATACTTACCTCAATCCAGGTATGTTGATGTGTAACCAGCCATCCAATATCTGCAACCGTCCTCGAGTCTCATGCAATCAGCCTTTCAATACTTGCTTTTTTTCTCATTTGCAGTCATTGCTCTGTGATCCAAATCCCAACTCACCAGCCAATTCAGAAGCCGCACGATTGTTTAGTGAGAACAAGCGTGAGTACAACAGGAAGGTTCGTGAGATTGTTGAGCAAAGCTGGACAGCAGACTAAATTGTCTGATCGATGCTCAGAACAGTGTAGCAGATTCTCGCGTTAGGGGGGGTGGTCTTTTAAGAAGCTGAGTGTTGTCGTGCTACATTAACAACTAAACATATAAAAATCCTTTCAAATGTTGTCTTTATCTCTCTCAACTCTGTTGCTTATTTGTGAGACTGTACATAAAATGCTCTTGAATCCTAGTGTGGAACTTTATGAATTGTTTTCCCAGTCATTGCATTGTTGTGATCTAAATGAATTCTCCCAATATGCTGTATTGCCTTTTATTTTTAATAATCTATAATATAAATGTTTGCATTACATGAAAATGATAATTAAAATGACAATGAGCCCACAAGGCCACAAATAGGTAAATTTTACTATGGACAATCGTCCATTTAACATTAGACTATGGTATGAGTTTTGTTTTAGTTTCATTTTTCACACATTAGACTAGTTATATTTGCTATCTAGTTCATTTGAAAATATACATGGCCATTATTCACGTGAGCCTACAATTTTTCATGAGTTCATGTGGGTAGATTTGGGCCATTTAATGCTTAAGATTAATGGGTTAAATTTTGTCAACTGTGCAAGTAAAGTGCACAATTGGCAAAATCTAAACCATTGATCTCAAGCAATCAATGGTCCATATATGTCCACACAAACTCTGGGAAAAGATGAACTTATTTGACATGAGTCAAATATGCACATCTATTTTATTTTATACACAACAAATTCATTATAACAATATTAAAATATCATTTTAATTCTACTACTAATTCATTTGATAATATAATATGTGTGGATATCACTATGGTCTACACAATTGTGTGGACCATAGTCTATCGTATTAAGATTGGCCACAGATATCCAGTTGTTTAAATTTAGCTGTCATGATTCCTATTTCATACAGATAAAGATTATGAAATGCAATTTGCATTCTGTAAAATACCTACTGTTTATATGAAAAAGGAAAAATAATTCAAGTTAATTACAGTTTGCATCGAAAGTTAATTACACTTTGCATCAAAAGCCCTAACAAATCATTTTTCATATCTAAAATTCTACATCCTGCACATAACCTGCACATCACTTTTCTCTATATTTTTTTTACTTCTCCCCACCATTAAACCAGACAGAAATCCCTTCAGCAGATACTCAAAATTGGGGGGAGAAAAAGCAAGAAAACAAAGATGTTCAAACATCAAAACTAAGACCCATTTCTGGGTTTTGGTGATTGATGAGGGCCGGGATGGTTAGAAGGGGATGCCCGAGGAGGGGCGTTTTGCAACGAGTGGCGCCTGCCCCTCGATGACGATCCTGCCTGCATTCTGTTCCCATTAACCGGCCTTCCCGGGATGACATGAAAGTAGGGGGACTCACAGGCCATGTCTTTCAAGTGAGGCAAAGGCCTCAGCCTCTCAACGACCTCGCTCATCAGAGGCCGGGCTTTTGGGTCACGACGAAGGCAGCCAGCAGCCAGCTCGGCTGCCTTTCGAGCTGCCTTCATTGAGAAGCGGCCCTCAAGGCGTGGGTCTATCAGATGGTAAAACCTGTGCCTGTCAGATAGGTATGGCCTCGCCCATTCCACCAAGTTGTGCTCCCCATGTGGCCTCGTCTTGTCCATGGACCTCCTCCCCGTCAGCATCTCAAGGAAAACCACTCCAAAACTGTAAACATCACTTTTCGATGTCAAATGTCCTGCCACAAAAAACAAATCGGATTAACCAAAAACTGTTCGAGAAACAAGAAACAGTACAATAGGATTCATGAAACTGTAAATATACAAATTCTTTCACACAAAAATGGAACTCAAAGCCTTAACATGTTCAGCTATAAAACCGAAGGTAAAATGTAAGAAACAGATTTCGATCAGCTATCAACTTAGCATGAATCCCATCTTTAACATGTCAACATGTTCTGTTTCACTAAATGACAGACACCTTCACTTTTCAATCAGCTAAGTCAAATATATGATGGAAATTATAGAGCCAACAAAATACCATCTAAGTGCTACCAGAGCAAATTTTCAATCAAGGTTGTGCAATACACTAGTCGCTAGTCGGGCACCAAAGGCCCGCCTAGGCAGACAAAAAAAAAGAGTAAAATAAAATAAAAAATTAAATACAATAAAACAAGGTTGTGCAATGAGTGTGTATTGTGTGTGTGTGTGTATATATATATATATATACATATACATATACATGTATATATAAATGATATACACACAAATAAAAAATTATTACACATGGCTCTAGAATTGCAAAAAAAACAGTAAATAAAATTAAAAAATAATAATAACTCGGCTGATTCGGCCACCTAGGTGGCACCTAAGGGCGAAAACGCCGCATTTTACAACCATGTTTTCAATATATGGTAGTATTTGCCAAAACGTTGTGGTTTTGGGAGGAAATCTATAATATGTATTTTGCAAGAATTGCACCAGGATCATCAAGTCCTTTCCCACAGAACTATAATGGCATCCTCATTCATATCAACATCGCTGTCTAATTTCACGGGCTTCCTAAGGTTTTTCCTCAAGATCATCTAGTACTCAGTACATTCTGATATGACACGACATCAAATTTACAGAATTGCATCGAATGCTCACAAACGTAAAAGATTAGTATTAATTAAACATGACACCAGGTCTCATTCTAACATTTGGATCACCTCCCAAATTTACCACACTTTTGGTAAATAATTCCTACTCCCTATATTTTGGAAAATTCTTCGGCAAATAAAAAGTTAACAGATAGACATATTACTGCTGTATTAATATAAATACGCGTTTACACATATAGGATCTGAGTAGAACAGCATATCTCATTTAAGAAATAATTTCAGCACTAATATTGCACCCAAACCACACACAAAAAAAAAAAAATGAAAATTAAGATGCGGTTGAAGCTAACTCACCAGTCATGACATACTCAGGAGCAGCATAGCCATAGGTTCCCATGACTCGGGTTGAGACGTGAGTCTTATCTCCCTCGGGACCATCTTTGGCGAGTCCAAAATCAGAAAGCTTTGCATTGTAATCCTGGAATAGAAATTAAAACATGGATAATTAGTATGTATTGAAAAACATCAGATATATTAGGGACTTTAGATACACACCACATCCAATAAGACGTTAGATGCTTTAAAATCCCGATATATAACAGGCCTTTCAGCTTCTTCATGGAGGAAGGCAAGGCCCTTTGCAGCACCATATGCAATTTTCATTCTGATATTCCATGGAAGAGGCAGGGACCCTGCAGTACAGTACATAGTAATTGCAATTAGGATGTGATAAACATAATTAAAGTAACACTATTGGCAAGGAAAGAAAAGGAAGAAATAATTAAAAAAAAAACAAAACAAAACAAAACAAACAAACAGACAAGGAAACTCCGTAAATATTAAGTTATTAACAACTAAAAATAGAAACATTATGGATATTGGTAGAAGACAAAAGCTCATATCAACAGTTATATGACAACATTGCCCTGAAAAACTGCTCCACTAAAACAAGAGTCTAAGAGCCAATATTTCCTCCTAAATGTTTCAAAAAACTTTCCTAAATATTTTTTTGAATGGTGTACACCCTTGTCCAAATATATAAGGAAATTCAAGTTTTAGTTTAAAATTGGGCCGATTGCACCGATATGCAACAATTAGACGCTTGTGGGAATGTCCCGACAAAGGGTCCAACTTTGAATCTACTAAAATAAACTAACATGATAACAATGAGATCACACAATGACTCGAGGTGACTAGCTTCCAATCTAATAACATAAAAAACATGTCCATATTAAGCACACCTATAAATAGAAATTATTTTCTATTGAGTTCGCATCAATTAAACCCTTGCGATCCCCTTGTTTTGGAAAGTTCAATGTCAAAGCCTTCCTAAAACGATGACATGTCGACCATTTCTCAAACCAAGCCTATATACTCTCCGTGGTCACCAATTCCACGTTACTTAGTGTTGGGGGATGGGGATGCGGCCCATACCCCCTTTGGGCCCCCAAAGGCCCAACATATATGGTTGGCGGGAGGCCCATGCACATCAAGGAAAACCTCGGCCGGTCGGCCCTATCGCAGAGGTTGTGCCTGGGCACTAGGGGATAGAATTAGGCAAGAAGGATGTGTGGCCCAATAAAAAGGAGACAAGACGGCCTACAGAGAAGGTGGAGGAGGAGGAGGTTGTCGCGGTTTGATGGGAGGCCCCTATTAGCCCAAGGAAGAGGACAAGACTCACCCTTGGGTCTAATTTATAAATAGGCCGTCAAAAGGCCATTGTGGGGATCGACCATTCTTGAGATTGGACATACCTTGTAAAACCATTGATAGCATTTAGGCTTGTTTCTAGCTAGTGAAGAGGACAAAGTCCACCCCCTTGGGTATAATTTATTAACCTTAGTGCTTATAATAGATTCATAGTCTTCTTTCCTAGTTCACACAATTCGCATAACATATGCTTCAGTGGCCTCACGGTGTTTTCTTGTCACTCATCTCCTAGCTCCTGATGACGCTTCTTAAAAGCTCTTGAGATTCATTTTCTCAATATATTGCACTCTTAATTAAGGTGATCAGGTTTACTTAGCATATTAGGATTGTATGAAATATTTGGGAAGTATCGNTTAAGTAAAAAATAACTTAAGTCTTGTTAATCGAACCAGTCAACCAAATACTAAAAATGATAAAATGGAATGTAGGGATTATTATCTTAAGTGGGAGGTGTTGGATGGTTTAAATATTAAAACATAATTATTTAAAAAAAAAAAAAAAAGAAATAACGTATGTTATAGGATAACATTAGACAAAATTAAAAGAAAAATAATGTGTACTTTCCACCAAGAGTATGTAAAGAAAAAAAAAGGTGGTATTTTTAAAATTAAATTTTAAAAAGTAGAAAATATAATGAATATTATTAAAAGTTACGGTGTTTATAGCATGATTTTGTACATAAATATTACGATTTTATTTATTAGTAACACTTTGTACATAAATATTACGATTATTTTATAAAATTTACAAAATTTACACAATACACACTCTTATTTAGTGATACAAATTTCTTTCTAACATTCAAAAATAAAATTAAAAAAAAATGATGCTATAAATGTTGCAGTAGTCAATTAAGATGAACATCTGCCTGGGCACGAGGCCGGGCAATAGGGAATGCACTGATCCACACAGCGGGTGCAATGTATCCACGTGATGTTGGACTGTGTCACGTGGCAGCGGTTAGGTTGCCTGTGTCCAACTGTCCATGCATCGACGGTTGGACAACATTCGAGCGTACTATGTAGTGCAATCTAATCTATCTAAATATCTAATAAATTCAACTAGAGGCTGCTGAATACTGATACATTGTATGTTGGGTTCGCAGCGTTCAAGGATACCACTTCCAGCGAATCAAGTTGCACTTTCCATCTCATTCACTTCATAATTCATATGGGCTACTATAGTACTAGAATATTAAGGCACATAAATTGATTGGTGACTTATATAATTATAGGTCATTAGAGTTCTGATAAACCTTCGGCGAAACAGTCATTAGTGTTGGCTGGTCGCCTTCTCTGATCGGAGGTTCACCGAAATCCTAATGACATGTAATTATAGGTCATCAATCAGTTTCTTGACTTCAATGCTTTAAAATAACATGTTTAATGACTTAATTGCAATCTTTGAAAGTTTAATAACTTAATTGACTTATTGAGTAAAGTTCATGGACTTATTTGACCCATTTATAATCTAAGCATAATGGACATTTATTCTCTAAAACAAAAAGATCACGTAAATCTCGAATATAAACAATACCGAAAGCGCTAATAAACATTAGCAATTATAAATCCTACAAATTAACCTAACCAAACAAGGAATTATCATAATTTAAAATTATCAAATCTATACACGTGTTACCTATAGACATTTATTTTCTAAATTGCTATTATTACCCCACCATTATCTTTACAACAAAAGTTAAATTTGATTGACAAAAATATCAAATTTTAAATATTTTATTATTATTAGTCACGAAATAATTTATAATGCGCTATTGAACTTTCCTCTTGTACTCGAGTTATACAGTTTTGACAATTCTCGGGGGGTTTTTAAGCGAATTAATTGCATATGTACGTTGTAACAAAGTAAAACAAAATATACATTAGCGATATGATGGAATTGAGGCGATGCGAGTGTATTGTTATCCTTGTACGTAACGTAACTGGAGGGCAGCTGAAGTGGGACCCAACAGAGTTCTGACAGGCGGAATGTATGTTAACCGTTGAGGTTTTCTACCGGTTGCATGGCTGCGCCGCCGCCGCCGACCGCCGTACTTTATTGCGAAAGCACGCACCAGCGTTACAACCACTCCATGTTTTACTAATAATTAAAAGAGTTCTGCCCGCATGAACAGCTCAGTTTGTTATGGGGTGAAGTTCAAAAAAGTTACTCCCTCCGTCCCATTTTACCTGTCTTATTTACTATTCATTGGTCAAACCAACTCTTTCTTCATTGTTTATTTTCTTTAGTAATTTTTTATTATTTTTAAATTTAATTTTTTGTGTTTAATAGTACTTTTGATGTAGTTTTTAAATATATAAATTTTATATATTAATATTAAACTTAATATTATGAAAAATTGGATTAAAAATAACTTCAGTCAAGCATCGTTAAACGAACCAGACAACTAAAATGGGACGGAGGGAGTAATTTTTTTTATGTGGGTCTCAAGGTAAGTGTATACCATCAAGATTTTACGTGTGAAAGTAGAAAATTAGAGTACATATATTATTTTTCTAATTAAAATAATTTTTTTGAGAAAAAAAAAAGATCATAGATTAACATAAGTCCGAAGACAACACATTACACAGAAAGGGGGGAAGGGGGAGGGTTATGAAACCACTCCGTACAATCAGACTTAGAAACATACTGCTTCGCTACTGTATGAGTGGCTCGATTCTCTGATCGTTTAGAGAAAGATAAAAATACATGAGAAAAGCTAGCTACTCGATAGATTAATTTTAATATCGTATAATTAAATTAGTTGTTTTAAGTGTATTTAATAATTAATGTAGTTCCAAATAATTACTCCCTACTTCCCTAGCAAAGTAGTATTTATAAAGTGTAATAAAAGATCACGAAACGAACAAAATTCCAATACAATGTATATGTAGTCAAGTCATTTATAAACATTTTTTGATTATTTGACTTAAAGGAATATGATAAGTGGGGCATATATTGTCAAATCGTTTCGAAATGAAACTTTCAAAAGAAGTGAAAATATGCATAATAATGCATGCATTGATTAACCTAATCTCCTTTTTTGGCATGCTTGACCACATAAGGCTATATATCTTAACGTCGGACATTCTTATTTCTTTCCATGGAACAACTATAACAATATGGGTTGTGTAATTGTGCGTGTGAGAGAGAGAAATGTTGAAAGTATTTTAAATAATTAAAGTTGAGATATTACAGTAATTTGATCATCATCTATTAATTAATAAATTTAATAGAGTTATTATGTATTGAGACTTAATAATACTTGAAAAATGATAACTATAACTATCGTTGTATTTGATGAGTGAACTATATATGACGTTCTTGACATATTTTTACAAGTTATATCGTGCACTTGATTATCATATGATTTAATTATTTGTCATGTAAACACTTATTATTTTCAGGGGTCAATATGGTATTTTGAGTTTCATGTTATATTCTCACTATTGGTATGTACCATTAAAAATTATCATGGTAGATGAACAAGTTCTGTTTTTTCCTTCTTTTAGTCATTTCGGTAAGAAAATCACTGAAATTTTATTAAATTTTGCTACACAGCTTGTATACGTCCAATCACATGGTATACTCTTGTAAAAATATGNAATAATACTCCACTACTCCACTACACAGCTAATACTACATTATCTAGCTAATATCATAATGCTCCACTGCTGATAATGCTCCAGATAATGCTCCACTATGTCTTCAACAGTATTAACTTATTATTATGCTAGATCATATCCCCCATTTTGTGCAATGGCATTTTTTCATGCTGTCTTATATGGTTTTTGCAGCATTGGTACTGAACTCACTCGGGAAGACCGCAAGAAGTTGTATTCTAATTTTGGTTTACTGTAAGTGCATTTGGTCAGTTCATGGTATAAACTATAAATAATAAATTTTCATATCCCTCCAACACACTTTCTTCTTGACCTTGTCATTCATGTAACAGTTATCCTTATGGTCATGAGGAACTTGCTGTGTGTGAAGATATAGATCAGGTACATGATCATACTATTGTTGTTGTTGTTGTTATTATTATTATTATTATTACTAAGGCAATGAAGTTTATTATCATTCTTTCCATTACTATAGAATAGACCACTCGTGTAGGTCCTTTTTGAAATTCAATATAATACTGGTTCTTTCTATGTTATTCCTCATTTCCAAACATTCATCATGATTCATAGATGCTACACAATTTCTCCCACTTTCTCATCCCTAATAGTATTTCTTTATTGAAATACCCTGTATTACCAGAAGCATAGAGCATATGATAGCAAGGTTTACATTTTAAGAGGAAAAGTAATAAAAGAAAATTACTAATTTTATCATAGCATTTTGCCTAGCAAGCAAACCAGGAATGAATTAATTGTTTATGGTATCAGCTGAGCAGTTGGTTTCTTGACAGGTTTTATCCATTTTTCTTTATAGTTCACACTAACTGTTGAATGAATTTTCCCTTTCACGCCTGCATGGTGTTGTAGATTCGTGCTGTCATGGAAAAGTACCCTCCTTATCAGTCCATATTTTCGAAATTATCCTATGGCGAGAGCCAGATGCTTGACAAGGCTTTTTACGAGGAAGAAGCCAAACGTCTTTGCTTGGCATTTGAGCAGCAGGTATATTCTTCTCTGTAACTTTTCTGAAAACGCTGATTTGCTTGGAACTATAAGAGTAAGATTTAGAATCTTATGTTTGTGACATTGACATGCATGTTTCAGTCACCTCCACCCAAAATATAAAACGAAATTACTAATAATCAAATAAAACAGGATAAATTTGATCCTTTCTTGCAAATGCAGTTCCACTATGGCATATTTTTCGCATACGTGAGGCTGAGGGAGCAGGAGATTAGGAACTTGATGTGGATATCTGAATGTGTAGCACAGAACCAAAAATCCAGAGTGCTTGACAGTGTGGTTTTCATCTTTTAATTTTGCAGTGTATGTGAAAAATCATTTATTCTCCTGTTTTGTTTTTATGGGGGGAGGCAAAGTTGTTAGTGTTTGTAGATTGGGGATGTACCCATGCACCCTGGATGTTGTATTGTAAGGCCAAAACCTCCCATGCTTGCCTGCTTGGGAGGCTGATTAGTTGGAGTTGCCAATAGGCAGTAGATAATTGTTTGTTCCATTCTTTAAACTACTTGGCTAATAAACCCTTGATTGTATGTTAGAACAACCATGCGGTCATCTATCGTGGTCTTCTTCTTTTGGCAATTTGACGTAATTCCAAGATTTTAGTTTATTCGAGAGGTTAATTGTACCTCTCTTTTTCTTCTTTTTTTTTTTTTTTAATAGTTTAATGGTCTAATTATATTTTTAGTTGTTTGATTCAGATTGTTTTATCATCTTTTCTAATTAACTTGTAGTACTCATTTTATCTGTCATGTTTACTATTTATTGGCCAAATCAATTATTTTGTAATTGCTTTTTTTTTTTTCTTGAGTATTTTTAATTATATTTAAATTTATTTTTTTTTTGTTTTTAATAGTACTTTTAATATAATTTTTAAATATATATATTTTATATACTAATACTAAATTTAATATTATGAAAACACCAGATACATACAAAATTGATAAAATGGAATGGAAGGAGTATTAAACATAATTTTACAAAAAAAAAATAAAAAAAAAAAATTATGTATGTTATAGGACAACATTAGACAAAAATTAAAAGAAAAATAATGTGTACTTTGACTACTTTCTCCCAAGAGTATGTAAAGAATAAAAAGGGTTACATTTTTACAATAAAATAAAAGGTAGAAAACGTAATGAATATTATTAAAAGTTATGGTGATTATAGCATGATTTTTATACATAAATATATAATTTTATTTATTATTAACATTTTGTACATAAATATTATCATCGTTGTATAAGATTTACAAAATTTACATAATGCATAAGTGATGCAAATTTCTTTCAACATTCAAAAATAAAATTAAAAAAAAATGATGCTATAAATGTTGCAGTAGTCAATTAAGATGAACACCGGCCTGGGCA
>CM008341.1:3089898-3107652 GCA_002525835.2 Ipomoea batatas | reverse complement strand
TGCTCTTAGAAGCCTACCCGTTAGGCAATAAGTTAAAATAAAATTAAATATCTAAATCATCTTATGTGATTAAGCTATACTTATTAAGTATCTAATTCTTACCGTCAACTCATTAACTAACATGAAATATGATTATGCAGATTGTTCCGGGATACGATGTTGCCGGGGTAGTGGTGAAGGTGGGGAGTCAAGTAACCAAGTTTAAACTTGGTGACGAAGTCTACGGAAACATAAACGAAAATCCTATAGACCATCCCAGACAATTTGGTTCTTTAGCGGAGTACACTGCCGTGGAAGAGAACCTCCTCGCTCTCAAACCCAACAATCTAAGCTTCCCTGAAGCCGCTAGCCTTCCGCTTGCTATTGAGACCGCGTACGGCGGCCTTGAACAGGCCGGAATTTCCGCCGGAAAATCGATTCTTGTTTTGGGCGGCGCCGGTGGGGTTGGAAGTCTCGTCATTCAGGTGGCAAAGCACGTGTTTGGTGCGTCTGAAATTGCTGCAACCTCCAGCGCGAAAAAATTCGAGTTGCTGAAAAGGCTTGGCGCTGATAAGGTGATTGATTACACAAAGGAGAACGTGGAAGACTTGCCGCAGAAGTTCGATGTCGTCTATGATACTGTCGCTAAGATTAAGATTAATCCTCAAATTAAACTACCACAAACTAGGGTAGCACTGTCAAATTAGTCCGACTTTATTGGTTTTCTTAATTAAGACTGGTTTATCCATCACGGCTGAATATCTGACTAGTTCTGTCCAATCTTAAGTTGGTCGATATTTTAGTAAAAAATTTTAACTTTCTGTAATTAAAGATGATGAACAGAAAGTTGGTCGAAATTTCCGTCCAACCTGCAAATGTTGGAGGGAAATTCTATACAACCTGTTGTGTTGGTTGGTAAACCCATTTAATTGATATGTAGAAATTAACAATGGTAAGTATTTTAATTTCTGTCAAACAACCGTTGGACAAAAACTTCCATGTTTTAAGAATGGTGGGGACTCTCCGAAATTTTCGTCCAATTTTGTTTGAGCTATTTCGACCAAAAATCATAATTCGACGGAATTTCAGACAAAGATTTTTTCGAACATTCCTTTTAATTGGTATGTTGGACGGAAACCTTGTTTCCGACCAATATATTGCGTTTTCCGACCAACGTTTAGTTGTACAGAAAACGCCAAATTTTCAACAGTAAATCTATCTCTTTGCGGTCTTTCATTGGACTAAGAACATCAAAATTTACTTTGGACACACCCTTGATAATGGTTACTTAGTTGTATTATGGCTGATAAAATGATTTGTTATGTGAAAACAGGGCAGTGTGAAAGGGCTGTAAAAGCAGTGAAGGAAGGAGGGAATGCAGTGGTGATAGTGGAAGGACCCATTTTTCCACCTGCTTCCTTTCATTTAGTGATTTCAAAGGGATCCATTTTAGAGAAACTTAAGCCATTCATCGAGGAGGGGAAAGTGAAGGCAGTGATTGACCCCAACGGACCTTTTCCCTTCTCCCAGGTTGTTGAAGCATTTGCCTACCTTGACACCGGCAGAGCCACCGGAAAAGTGGTTGTTCATCCAATTCTCTGATTCCGATCCCACTGCTTAGCTTTCTCAGCTCCAAATTTATCATGAATGCTACTAAGTATGGTCGTTTATTTTGTTTGCAAGAATAAAAATCGGATCTAATAATGGTTCGTTAATGTGATAATAATGTTATAATTATATGTAAGATTTCTGTCCACCGTTGTTAGTATGTACTTCAAATAAAAGAAAATTAGCACTTTTGGTTTTGCAGTTATTTTTGTTATGCAGTTTGGTCTCTCATTATCAATTTCATATGATCTTCAATACAGTTCAAAATTCAAACTCTAACTTGAAGACATAAACACAATCGAAATTGTATTACAATGACCAATTATATATGAGAGTTAATAGGTTTAATGCAAGTTTTAATACTAAAAATTTCCAGATTTTCAACCAGTCAGAATTTTATGATTTATTTATTTTTTTTCAACCAGATCTATAGTGATCATGAAGGTGAACTTTGAGAAGAAACCATGAATCAAATATCACTAATAACAATATTTTAACCTCTCAAAGTGAGAGAGGTTTCTTGTGCGCAGTAAGCTAGCAGAGGTCTAGCATCTGCGTTCAATTGAATTACCATGATTTACATCTTTTCATATGTTCTATCGGGTCACGCGGGCCGGAGTATGAAGGATCTTGCAGTTGGAAATTGGGAAGAAAATGATTAAACTTTTCAACCATTAAATAAAAGTGGGAAATTTGTCAAACCCAACAAGGACCAACTTTCTGTCCGTGTCCAATTTATAAGTATTAACTTAGAGACCAAATTAACAATAACATCCAAACAAAACTTCTCTAGTTTACATGTAAAGGCGTTGCGGTTGCGGACAACATTCTTAATCAAATCAAATGGTATGGGGTAAACCGGTGATTCGGTGAAGATATGCCATCCCAGGCCAAATCCCAATAATTAGCTAGCTAGACCCGGTTTTAAATCCGCCATTGCAAATGCATACCCGATCTAACGACAAGCCTCGGCAACCGGAAGTGGCGGTTCAGAAAAAGAACCGTACATAACAGATCTAGCAAGAATCAGGTTCGCCGCCTCAGAATAGTGTACGCCATCCCAACTAATACGCCTCGACGGGTCACTACACGGGTCGCCATAACCCGTCTCGTTCGCCATCTGCTTCTTGGCACAGCAGCAGAAACTGAACGGGTCTTGGAAACCGTGGCTTCCCGCGTTGCTAACCACCGCGTACTTAGCGGAGTACATGTCGACGACGGTGAAGACGGCTTGTGGGAGGTGCGCACGCAGCTGAAGAACGCGGGTTTTTAGCTGCCTGTTGAACTCCTGCGCCACCCGGTTCTGTGTGGCGGCGCAGCCGGTGTTGTCTACGTTGTTGTGATTGTCTTTGTTGTATGCCACGCTGCTTGGCAGGCACCCTATGGGACCTGTGTTGTGTATCCAGAAGTTCCTTGCACCCTCTCCGTATAGTTGCTGAGGGAACAATGCATGGAACCGGTCATTGGCATTAGGGGCATATATTGAGTTAAAGGATCAAAATCTTGATTTATGTGGTTACAACTAAGTTGTTCCGACGGGTTAGTTTAGTAACTATAAGAGTATTTATAGGGGATCAGTCTATTTACTTTTGCATTGATTTGAGCTGATAAACTACAAGTGAGGACTTAAGTTACTGGTAATTTAGTAATCACAAGATTAATTATTCTCAGGGATAGCACTATTAAAGTGGACCGCATTTTGCTCCGCACCATCCTTCAGTAAACACGAGTTAAGGCTACAAAAATAATGGCCCGCAAAGAAGCAAACAAAATGGGTCCAGCCGCGGGTCAAACCTTATATATATATCTAAAATTAAAAAAGTTCACCCAGCCCATCAACTCACGTGAGTGGGCTAGGGTTCATGCAACTTAACTTGCAGACTTAACGAGTCGGCTCGTCAAAATTAAGTTTGTGATGGGACGAGCCAGCCTCGTTTTGACAGTACTACTCAGAGCAACAATCTATAGCTGGTAAGTTATTAGAGAAAAGGATCAAATAAATCCCTAAACAATACCTGAAAAGTCAATTAGGCCCCTGAACATTTAAAAAGGACAATTAGGCCCTTTAACACATAAAATTGAGGCAAAAAACTCCAAATACCAGTAAATGACCTGCAATTGTAGGTCATTTAGGGTTCAGGGGAATATCCGGCGGAAGGCAACCAAAAGGTCGCCTTCCACCATGGAAGGCGACCAAATGGTCACCTTCCGCCATGGAAGGCGACCAGAAGGTCGCCTTCCTCTGGTGGAAGGCGACAACTGGTTGTCGTCCACCATGGAACGCGACCAGATCTGGTCGCCTTCCATGGTGGAAGGCGACCAGTCGTCGGGGGATGGCGACACTGTCGCCTTCCATGGCGGAAGGCGACCTTTTGGTTGCCTTCCGGCGACCAGCGACGGTCGCCGGATTTTTTTCCCTAAACCCTAAACGACTTGCAATTGCAGGTCATTTACCGGTATTTGGGTTTTTTTTGCCTCAATTTTATGTGTTAAAATGCTTAATTGCACTCTTTAAATGTTTAGGGGCCTAATTGACTTTTTAGGTATTGTTTAGGGGTTTATTTGACCCTTTTCCCAAGTTATTATATTGATTGTTGCCTATGCTATATATAGATTTTGCATGATAATCATAAGATTACACCCAAGAGAACCACCTATTAGTTTTATTGAGTTAAGGCTAAGGTTAAAAGGAAGAATTTAATGGGCACATTTTTAGATATTGGTGGTAAGTTTCCTCTTGATCCAAAATCTTATTTATATTGCTAGGGGATGATTCATTTGTAATAATAATGTAATATGAGTATAAATGACTTACATAAAGTGCTTGGGAAAATTTGTCCATCATTTTCGGGATGGATTGGAGGGTTTGTGATACGTTGGAGTACTGGAAACCATGGGAGAGGTCGTTCTGTCCAATGTCGAATGTGTAAAGTGACTTGGAGAACTCTTCTGGTCTCGGAAGAACGTCTTTGTACACTTGATTTGTGTCTGCAGCACTCACAGAAAAATTGTTGAGTTTATTAACCAAAAAATTTCTTCATTTTGCTGGAGAAATGGAAAACTGTTTACCAGCAAGCTTATTATAGAGCGCAATTGTGCGTTTCTTGAATTGGATGAACTGAGAAATTTGAATATCCAAGAAAAATGGGCTATAGCCGCCGGGAAGTATGGACGAACCGGCGGTCGCAAAATTTGCGCCGTGCCGGAAACTTGTGCCGATGGAGTCCAGATACGCATTTAAGTATGGCAAACCTAAATTCTCAGCTGCATTTATAGTCACAATGCACAAAGTAAAAAACTTTACTGTAAAAAAGTTGTTTGGAATTGAAACATGTGTTTCATTTCAACTAAAAGTTAAAATATACGATCAACAGGTGAATCTCAGCCTAAGTTTTGAGGATAAAAAATGATTACCAATGAAGTCTATGACGAGACGGCCGTCACAGTATCTGCCGGAAGGTTTACCGAAGAATGTTTCACCGTTGGGAGGCCGCACCTCTCCCAGCGCGGCGGAGCGTCCTCCGGTGTCGGAATTCGAGTCGCCGAAGTTGTAAACCGCCGGGAACCAGCACCTTCTCTGTGGAACACCGCCACCGCCACCTCCGCCAAATCCATTGACCAAACAGCCCATTAATCCAAGGCTCAGCACCATCTCAAACACCACTATTCTCTTCCAAATCTCCATGCCTGATTCTATCAGCTCTTCATTTCTTTGAGTTGCTATGTATGCGTTGTATATATATAAAATCCCATGATTGATGGCATGCCACCACCATCGATTGCTTTGTAACGTTTTCCTACTAGTAATTATTGTTATTATTAGGATTATAATAATATTTAAGTCTTCAATTAATATAGTGCAAATATTTGGTTTGATTAAATCTTGAGTAAACTAAGGAGTTTGGTAAATATAGGTAATGGATAATTGGTTACTCGTGACAAAGGTGGAATCGCTCACTCCAAGTGTCCAACAATTTGTGGAAGGGTAAATCATGGTGACTCAACTAATTAACAGAGTGTGCACTTTGATTGACAGTCTGTGGAAAGATAAATTATAGTGACTAAACTGACCAATAAAAGTTATACTTTTGGTCACTATGCACAAGGAAGTGAGGAACCTCTCTCATTTTGAGAGGTCGCTCTCACATTGACGCTGATGAGACTCAATTCTTGGTCTCTCGTGACAAATTTCACTTCTATGATTAGTTGAGTTGTCCACGTGGAAGATAATTGACTACTTACATTAATGTGATGTTGGTATAAAGCTTCAATAATATTTAATTTTAACCACTCATACATCATTTAGAGTACAAAATTGAAAGTGAAACTATTTTATGTTTTTCGTTAATTCTATAGCAACCCGAAGTGCCTCTATTGTACTCCATCGTCATAAAAATATTATGACTAGAGATTAATTAGTTTGAATTAATTTTTTAAGACGTATTAATGATTATGTGCTTACATGCTTATATCTTTCTTCTGTTTTTTCCCCACTTTACAAAAGGACAACCTTTTTGTTCCTTACCTTCGCATCCAAGTTTCGAGAAAGAACATGAATTATTTCTACAGGTATGTTTTTTTTTTTTTTTTACTGTATGCGCTTTTTCAATTATAGTATGTTACTTATGTTGTACGTTTATGGATCAAGGTTTAGCAATCATGAAACTCATAAGCCAAAGATATGGTGGCTAAATGATCTGCCATTATGATGTATCAAAGCTCTGTATATCACGCAATGGTAAATAATTGATGTTGTATGCCTAGAGAGTTGAAGCTGGAGTCACCTATAAACAGATATTATATTGTAATAGTATCAGTAGTTCTCAAAAAAAAAAAAAACATAAAAGTTCACATAAAGAAATGAACCATAGGAGGTACCTTAAGATTCCATACTTATTTCCAGAAACCTGCTTCTATGTGACTTTTTGATGATGAGGCTCCATCTTCCAATCTTTCCTTGATGCTCATAGCCAAAACCGTTTGTCTTGTGTGTCTCGTATGAATTCTAACCCGACTCATATTTATTATGGATAGGCCTGTGGTCCAATAATCTTACCACGATGTGGGCCCATCGACGGACTAGTGTAGAAGTCTCTATATCTGACGGAGAGGAACTCTATCCTACGGTGCAGAATGAATCTGAAAGCATTCATACTGAAGCTAGCAATCGCATTCATGGCTCAACGACCACAAGTTGGGCTTCTGAAATAAGCGGGCCCAGAACTCATTTTAAGGCGCATCGTAACTCCATGCGCGCGACCGCACATTACAAGGAAGTACGTTGACAGCTCACATCATACATAACCGGAAATATAACCAATTCTATATTTCTATTCACTCCTCTGAGTTTCTCTCTCTCTTTCTCTCTCTCAGTCAACTGTTGCTTGCTCGGAAATGGCTTCGTGCTCGCACTCGCTGATTTCGTCTTCCTCTTTCTTCTCCGCGAATCGAGCTCGAGCTTTTTCGCGCTCCTCGCCGTCGATCAGCTCCGGATTTTCGCTCTGTAAGCCCCTATTTACTCGCCGGAACCCTAGCATTACAGTTTTTGCATGTCGACGTAGCTCCTCCGATGAGGACTCGCGGTCCAGTAAGCTTTTGGATACTATCTTCGTGGCCTGCACTTCCGCCGCCTTGTCTCTATCGTTGTTCCTCGTCGATGTCGATGCCGCATCCGCCTTCGTAGTCACTTCGCCGAGGAAGCTGCAGACTGATGAGCTGGCTACCGTCCGGCTTTTTCAGGAGAATACGCCGTCCGTTGTCTATATAACTAATCTCGCTGCCAGGTGATTTTCTATATGCTTATTGCGGCTCCGGTGATCGTGATTCCGAGAATATCAGGATTCATTAGCAAAATTGCTATGTAGTTTCTAGAATATGATTTTGTAAATGTAACTCTTGTTTCGTACTTGATTCTGTTGGAAATTAAATTAGTTCCTTGAATTTCTTTCTATAAACACCAAATCAAATTCAACTTGGTTAGTGGATACTTATTCTTGTTAATCACTAAACCACTATCAAATTGCATGTTAGGAGTTAATTTGCTATAATATAACATTTCTACTGCTTATCACTACTACCATGTTAGTGGTTAGTATGTCCCTTGAAATCACTCTTCATAATATTAGAGTAGTAGTCAATAGCATTCAAAGATGATGATAAGAAGCTTCGGAAACTAGTGTGTTGGGACTTTGTTAACCATTTTGTTAACTTCTATTTGTTCTTATTAATGAAATAAGCTCCATCGTCTTTCCCTGTGGAGTATGCATATTACAGCTGAACGACAACTTTTTTGTCCATTTTTTAGTTCATTATCTTACTGATCCCTGTGCTCCAGAAATAAACTGTTTCATTAATCTATACTGGCCATTTTTTCTAACAGATTAGGTTGACCTGTCTGTTGATTATTGGCTCTTTTTGATATTTAGGCAAGATGTGTTCACATTGGACGTGTTTGAGGTGCCTCAAGGTTCTGGTTCAGGTTTTGTGTGGGATAGAGATGGTAACATTGTCACGAATTATCATGTTATTCGTGGTGCATCAGATCTCAGGTTAGTCAATTTATAGCATGATGACCTCAGGTTTATGACTTTTCTTTGTTGTGCCCATTGACATGGCTTATAAATTGTTTGCTGATGCATTGACAGTAGAACTTTTAGATAATTGCCATGCTTAAGATGATGCATATAGCAGCCTACAAAATTTATATTGTCTTTCTTGGGTTTAATTGGCACCCAAGTAGAAATATGTGGACTTAAGTGCTCCCTTGGAAGAAGCACTGGTGATCATCTATGTAATAAATGCACCCAAATCAGAATAAACAGCAGCCACAAGTAACTGAGCCCCCAAATAATGGTTCAATTCACAATGAATATTGGGGATGGCATCCATGGAGATTTTAACCAAGAGAAAGACTTGAAATAACATGAAAAGGAGGAAAGAGTGGATCAAACTTTTTGTTCACCTATATTCTAACTTTTTGTTGGTATATTTCCTGTTTGTAAGGATTTGGTTCATTTAATGATTTCATTTGACAAGTCGGCCTTCTTAAATTTTTACCTTCTTCAAGCTCTGAATCCTGGAATTAATATTATGCTTGGTTACTTGTTTTGTTCAGGGTCACTCTATCTGATCAGAGTACTTATGATGCAAAAGTTGTTGGATTTGACCAAGATAAAGACGTTGCTGTACTACACATTGATGCACCCAAAGACAAGTTGAGACCTATACCAATTGGTGTATCTGCAGACTTGCTTGTTGGTCAGAAAGTATTCGCTATTGGAAATCCTGTAAGCAAAGGCAACCTTTCAAGATATTGTGTACACATATGGGCATCACCTGTTTGTATGCTTATTTTCTTTGGCCAATTAATATCCTAAGTTTTGATTTGCTGCTTGAACTATAACTAATTTCCTCTTTTTTTCCCCATCTTCTCCATACTCTACATAAAGATTGTTACTTCATAGCATCTCACTTTTGAGTACTGGTATAAGAAACCTGCTTTTCCCAAGGTTTGCTTAATTCAAGGTTGTTCATAACATGTTTTCTGTGTGTCCCTGTTCCTCTGATGTCTAGAAGCATGGGCAAGCAGTAATTCTTTAAGCACTGTAGAAATCTCTATGATACATTATTGAATTCTCACGCCCATCCCCTTTGCAGTTTGGGCTTGATCATACACTCACCACTGGTGTCATCAGGTAAATGAGAAATTTGTAATTCGTTCCTGAGATGATTTTATCATTCCTAACTCGTATGTCACTGAGTGCAATCCATTTTAACCAATGTAGTGGACTCAGAAGAGAAATCAATTCTGCTGCAACTGGCCGCCCAATACAGGATGTTATCCAGACAGATGCTGCTATAAACCCAGGGAATAGTGGAGGGCCACTTCTTGATAGTTCAGGAAACCTTATTGGTATAAACACAGCTATATACTCCCCTTCAGGTGCATCATCAGGTGTTGGATTTTCTATTCCAGTTGACACAGTGAGTTCCTATGTGCTTCACAGTTCATGCGAACATAAAGACATTCTACCTACGCTTCTACATGTTAAAAGAAATTCCATACTAACATATAGGCTTTTTGCATAAAGCTCCCCATACCCATGTGTGCTTATTCAGGGCATGGGCAACAGAGGACTTGGGAATAAAATAACATAAAATATTTAATGACCAAATTACTAAATGCAGGTAAGTGGCATTGTTGATCAGTTGGTAAAGTTTGGGAAAGTCACCAGACCAGTTCTGGGAATTAAATTTGCCCCAGATCAGTCTGTAGAGCAACTTGGAGTTAGCGGCGTGCTTGTCTTGGATGCTCCTCCAAATGGTCCAGCTGGGAAAGCAGTAAGTTCAATGTTATTTGCTAGTTGCTCTGGCTAATGCTTTGTATTTGACTGTTACAATCCTTCCGGTTTCATAAAGTATTTAGAGAATGATTTATTACACTTTTGTCCAATGCTCGTTTGTACAATTGTACCTTGATAAAAGATTAGTACATGATTAGCCACCTGGATGATGACTAATCAAGTAATCAACTAACTTAATCTGTGTTCTGCAGGGGCTTCAATCTACTAAGCGCGATTCCTATGGCAGACTTGTTTTGGGTGATATCATTACTTCTGTAAATGGTAAAAAAGTCTCTAACGGCACTGATTTGTACAGAATTCTTGACCAATGCAAAGTCGGTGAAAAGGTGCGGGCAGAACCCAAAATGAAAATTTGATATTTTTTTCTTTTTCCCAATGCTTGTTCAGAATAAATGCAAGCGCTTACCACCTTTTCTTTTCTGTAATTTTTTTTTAATATAGGTGATTGTGGAAGTCTTGCGTGGTGACCAGAAGGAAAAGATTCCTGTAATCCTGGAACCAAAGCCTGATGAATCATAGGAGCCCGAGTTGGATCAAGGAGTAACGTTAAACTTGCTGTATTTATAAAAGAAATCTCCCTATGCTAATTGTTTCTTGATATCTAAATTGTGTACATAAAAAAATATACTGTATGACAACACACTTTCGTTCCGCCCCCTTTACCATCGGACATTGCAGGTATATATTTTTCGACCCTGATGTATTTGTTAATATTAATGGGCAAATTTGTAAACCTAGACAGTAGATAGTAACTGTTTACGGATGAATGCTCCAATTATTATACATTTGCACCGGAGATTGCCGGTGCAAAGAACAAAACCTTAAGGTGGCGATATATATAAACATACACAAACAATATATACATACAAAAAAAACACACACACCCACTCATATATAGGGTGATGTTCTAATGAGAATCACTTCTCTTGGGTGTGCATATGGAATTTTATTATGTATACATATTAAACATGTGTTGTGTGCAACATAGAATGTTCACAATAGCATGTGCTTAATATGCACATGCGTGTTTTTAATTCCACAAATTAATTTCATCCATAGATGTCTTTTTTATTGCACCAGATTAGTTCTCATGTTTTTACGAAGGGAATGGTTCTCATATAATCACTAATATATATACATATGTATACTTCGTTGAAGATGGCAAAATGGAGGGGAATAAATATACTCCGTATAATACTTTGTACGAGTAATAAATAATGGACGATAAGTATGTGAGATTTAATATCATTTATAACTTTCCATTAAAATGGTTTTTATTCGTAACAGCTATCCCTTACTATATCTACCAAAGGAGTTGCTGATTTACCCATATCTATAGCCATATAGCTGATTTATTCGATCGTCAAAATCTTAAACTGGTCTATGAGTTGATCTTTCCACAGTTGTGACTTGTGATTCTTCTGAATATGTCAATCTCGCACACATTACTGACCTAGGTTACCGCTAGCCTTCATGATTCTTCTGAATACGCCAATCTCACACCACATCACTGACCTGGGTTTCCACTAGCCTTCATGAGAATGCTGTAGTAGTATAGTCCGCTATTTTGGTGCTAGCCTTATAGGGCAAATAGAGAACGCAATGCACCGAGCAGCTTTTGCAAGCATAAAGCGCTCGTTTTCTGTCAATGGTCTCTCTATAACTTTGATGATATTTACATCCTAGTACATATTAGAGTGAGGACATATAAGTAACCATTGCAATAATAAATCAATAGCTCATAATCCACTCGGGGGAGAGGGGTTCTCCCTCTCTTTACCCAAAAACAAAAGGAAGAGGGAACAAATAATAGGAAGAGCTCATTATTGGTATCAATTTTTTGAAGTCACAAATGTATTAGTTTGGATTTCAATTTGTTAAGATAGCATATATTATCTATTCTGTATGTTTACTGAAGCAGAGGGCAAAAGATTGAACTAACCTTCTTCTGCTGTTGCATAGAAGGCCTCACACTGGCAACATCACCCACCACAATCACATTATTAACATTGTTTCTCTCATCCCTTTCAGTTGGTGAAATTGTCGAATGTCTCCAGTTTCCATTTATAATGTACTTATAGTAGTACCTAGTATACAAAGATAACAATTTTCTAAGTTGTAAAAACTAATGCCAGCAAGACATGTAGAAGAAAAGGATAGAGAGCATAAACAAATTCTACCAATGACATTCGGTACCAAAAGACTTGAAAATAACAAATATGAATACCAGGTAATAAAACTGTCAAATGATAGATGCAATACCAATGACGACTAGTACTGCAAAATTCAAGTTAAGAGGCATTTTCTGCAATTTGGTAATACAAATGACTAAAATGCACTCAATGCAGAATGATGGTTTGGTTCAAAGAAGACCTATGCCAAAACTGATCATGGAACAGACAGGCTTGCATTTGACATGTCAAAAGATCTGTATACTAAACAAGGGAAACCCAGACTTGGCACTTATAGAGTTCCATCCACACATTTAGAAGCTTGAAATCCAATATTCTTAAGAGAATCTATCAATATTCTTAAGAGAGAGAAAAACACAACTTACTTTCCCTGTGGGAGTCTAACTTCAGCCTCAAATCTAGGGCCACTTTTGTGGACTGCTCTAATCGGTTCTTTCCAGTTCCCAGTAAAATCCCCAACCAACCAGACTTGATCTCCCTGTCATAAAAAGTGACAATATCTTCACCGTTGTGGATATAACATATTCAGCACATGTACATGATAAAGAAGAACAGCACAAGTGCCAACCCTACCAAGAAGGCAAGAAGAAAAGATATTTCACAAATTGCATAAACGTTCTCACTAATTTTCGGTTTTTTAGCATTATTATTAATGGAATAAATAAGCACTGAGCTGATTTACCTCAGGTCCATTCCACACAAAGGTAACTGCATGTGTTGCAGGTCCATCATGTCTACCACTTTCCACCATAGCTATCAGATCCCATGTTCCCCAGGCAATGGCTGGCCTGCACATTATTATTATTATTATTTCTTTTTAAATTATGAAACCTTATACTATACACAAAATATCACAGAAATTTATTACTTTACATTGGCTGTTAGCAATACCTCTTAACGGAGAAAACTAATAGTAAAAGCAAGTTGAATATAGCTAAAAAAAAAAATTAGAAAAAGCTCAAATATGCATCAATTGAGGCAATGAAAACATGATCCCTGTGATACCATCAGTAGTTATGGTTTCAAATGCCTAACTGCTGACAACAATGACATGCTTCAAGAGGAATCTAAGGTTCTTGAGATTAAATCCTAGAAAAGTTCTACAATTTTGTTATTTGTCATTGACGCATCACACATAGCAACTGCAAAAATCCTCATAGATTAGTCAACCATTCTTTAATAACCACTACTTGTGCATTAAAAAGAAAACACACTCACACATGCAAACACATGTTTAAGAGATTAAAAAAATTAAATTAAATTAAAAAGAAGAAGAGTATAAGTTTATGAGAATAACCTGTCAGGCTTGCATGAATGCAAGCCAGTGACAAAATTGTAGGCAGCATGAAGGGAAGTATCTGTCATCCAATGAAGGTATGCAATCACACAAGCGGGAGATCGATCAAAACCATTGGTACAGGTGACATAAACACGATGGTTCTTTTTCAACAAGCGAAGAAGAAGACCAACGCTAAATGGTAGTTTCTTCCTCATGTCAAAAGAATCTCCGTCCCTGCAGAAGAAATGAATCTTGATCAACGACTTTCCTTTACCATCTGCTATATTGAATGGTACTACTCCATATCGTCTAGATGTTCCTTTATATCAGAGTAACCAACTAATAGGTCCCAGTAGTAGTCTACATCATATTTCATGGGGGAGTAGAATGGAGAGAAAAATAGACCATGAAGTCGTCGATACCTTATGGGATAGTTGATCATAAGGATATTAAACTTTTGGCATGATTCATTAATTTCTTTTGGCTTGATTCCCCAATTTTCTGCCTCAATTCCACCCTGAAAGTTCAGCACAGCAGTGATCCCCTGATGCAGACATTCCCTGGATTATACACAAGTAACTGAACGAAAAACAGCTAAATGAACACACCACAGACTCAATCTTATATTTGTGTTATCTAATTATCTATATTATACTTCTCTGGCTATGAGGGACACCATCAAAACTAATGGAAATCACTTCTGTGAACATATGGATAAAAGTGAAATTGTATATACACACCAAAACAATAGACATTTAAAATGTATTATTTTTATATAATAGTTAAAAAGAAGAAACAAAGAAGACCCCTTAAATCAGAATGTCCACAGTTCTCACCACTACATTAGACAGCATCTCAACATCGGCTTCCCTTTGTATGCATGATCCAACATATATTTGTTCTGTGATCTGACACAATGCATTTGCAAGTAACAAAGTGAATAAGTGTCAAAAGAAGGCATAACAAGAGGGTTCATTTTAACAAATTAAGGATGAAATTCTGAAATTGATGTTACAGTAATTAACATTTAAAAAATATTTGTAAAGAAATCATATCGCAAATGAATTCAGCTCAAGAAAACATTTTATACAACTTCAAAAGATTAACAATTGAAATATGCAGGGAAGGGGTGCTCAATATCATACCTTGCTATATCTCATACCAAGAGCATGATTGTAGTATAGCTCCCCCTTTGATCGGTCCAACGCCTTTATGTATTCTTCTAATGGAAAACTCCCATGAGCCCATTCAGCATCTCCTGTGTTGCTCTCACAGAAGATATTCACAAGCGGACTAAACGGTATCGGAGGGGTATTGTTCAGTGCATTTTGCTCTCTGATTTCATTTTGACTATCCAAAACTTTCCATCCTTGGGAAGTAAGAAATTTAGATGAAAATGACGCAAACCCAGAATTCCCACTGCTCTCACACGAGGTTCTTAAGTTTGAGGAAAGCAAATTCTTGTTCCAAGTGACTACAGGAACTCGGCCTCTATTAAAAAGAATATCAACATCATCCATAAGATACAACTGGTGGATAGGAAATGGGGAGAAAGGTCTTTCAAGAACAAGGCTACAGGATCCTGAGTTATCTTGCATCATCTTCCTACAGAAACCATTACAAGAAACATCCACTTATTGGTTTGCCAACTGAAGAGACTTTTGTATGTGACATTATTTCTTGACAAAGAAAATATATAGTATCTCATACTCTATATCACCAAAGTCCTTGATCTCAGTAAGACTACCACTTGAAGATTCACCCGCCTTTTTCAAAGTATCACCCACCATAACTATTCTCGACTTTTCAGCATTTCCCTGCAAAGTACTTCGACTAAGTAGGGACAATACAGACTAACAAGTTGGTAATGTGAAATTAACAGAAGTAAAAATCAATACATTCATAAAAGAGCATACTCAAATGTAAGTAAATATATACACTACTAGAGATTTGGCTATGAAGCCACTATAAAATTGAGAAGACTTACCCCCTTCTTGAGAGCATGAACGAAAATCTTTCCGTCAACAGAGAGGGCGAAGCGAATGCCAAGCGGCTTCTCCAGTACGACCATGTACTCGTTCAAATTCATCTTGAAAGACGAAACATTCGAAGCAGACATCGCGATAACCCTAGAAATCCTTCGGCGCGGCAACCGCTTCTCAACCGCCAGTTCATTGCTCAAACACAATTCCTTACCCCAAAACGACGAACAACTCTCACTTTTTCCTAACCTCTTCGTCGAAGAAGAGAAGCTCCGATTGAAAGGAGAGTGATCAAAGCCTCTGAAACTTGGAATTTGCAGCGAACACATTATGAGTGCGATTTTACTTAGCTCTCACAATCAACAAAACCAAATATCACCGAAATGCTTCTATTTAGATTATTTTAATCCGAATGGACATGCAGTGAGATTCGAGCTGATTCTTGGAGCTTGGAGGCATGTGATTGGCGGTTATTAGAAGATAATTGAGGAAGAACCGCCGTAAAGTGGAGCTAAGACACTACTGGCCATGTGAGCTTTGTCCGTGTATTCAAAGGGGACTTTGCCCATATGCACCGGATCCTCAGACGTTAATCTCATGAGATATTTTCTCTTCTTTTTCAATCAATCTTCATAAAGAAACATAACATGGGCTTCATTATGGCCCATTATGCATGGACGGTATGCCCATATTCTAAAAAGGCTATAACCTTTTTCAGTTAAAAGTCTATAATACTGTACTCCGTATTAAATAAGAATAATATTAAATAAGAACATTACAGATAAATAATGAATTAGGCACAACTGAACAGGAAACGTGTTATTAGAAAACTAGACAAGTGGACCTGATCAGCAGTGTAGGCTAATAAATGGCAACCCGTTCTGGGTGGCAAGACTATTGTCAGTAGTCACCTTCCTGATTATATTGTTCGGCGCCGGAAAGCTTAACCACTTCATCATAATATGGCTTGGCGATAGAAACGAAGAAAAGCAAATTGAAGAAAATCATGCGTATTTACATTTTACAATTATATACAATATATGGTGTATATATGATATAACACATGTTTTCTCATTTACTGTAATAACGAAGAAAATTATATTTTAAAAAATAGAAATAAACTGTACAATAAGGTGATGGCTTATGACTTATGAGATCTGAATTTGCGGGTGATTAGAAGGTTTAATGGAATGGAAACTCTTTCACAAATCCCCCAGCGTTGACGTTAGCAAAGAAGCCTACCAAGTCTCGCCGGTACGGTAGATACGATTTCCGTTTCTCACCATCCTTGGCCGCTTTATTGCGCAAGTAAAACGCCTCGTGAGCGGCCATCGACGACGGCGGCGCTGCCTCCTTATTCTTCTTCACCTTTGTTTTCCCGGCGACCTTCAATACCAAGCCGGATTCCTTCGATTTCGAGATTTTCTTCCTTTTTTGGAGTCAAAAATACGTAACTGTCATTGACGTCACTGTTCATCCTGCGCAACAAATCGCGAAGCTTCCATCGCTTCGATGCCGATCCTGTAGAGCTACTCTTCTTACATTCAGTCGGAAACGATTCGTTCCTTTTCGGACGCCACACGCAGTACGTTCCCGGCGGCAAACTCTCCAACTCATCGACTTCCGATGACGATGAGGACGACTGCGGTTCGAGATCATTATCTTCCTTCCCTTGTACGAACAAATCTCTCAGCGGAATCCGTATCGAACTATCCACATCACGATCACACAATTCCTCCTTACCTTCATCATCTCCTCGATCCTGCTCCGCATCTAACAAAAGCTTGCGGTTGAAAACGGGGAAAACGGATCCAATTTGACCGTCGTAAAAGCACTCATCGGCAAAAGCTTCTGAATGTTCCGGAACCAAAGAGAACTCAAAATCCTCCTCTTCATCGAGCTCCTCCGCGATAAATTCAACAGGCACAGAACTCTCTCGCTTGAATTCATCTGCCGTTCTAGCGGCGATCTCGGCTAATCTATCTGACGAGTAGCTGCTGAAACTGGGGCAGTATTCCTCTATTTTCTGCATTTTTTGTTGGTAATTTTGGAGATCCATACGGCGAATGCGAGTACCAAGTCTTACGATCGAGGTGTCTATATATATAATCCGTATACTACAAGGGTAACCCTGACGTAATAGCTTAGTTAGGTGGCCACTAGATAGCCAGGAACGAGTGTTCTCGGTTTGTAGTTTTTACTTTTTGCACACGACTCGTGCGGGTTTACACGTTGGCTTCTAGAACATAGTGGTTGTTAAAGTCCCGCGTTTTATGCCCAGTTTAGTAAATTTAGTCAGCCATTATTGACATTTGTACCTAGTGCTTCTCCATGTGTCCCTATACTAATAT
>CM008341.1:3059621-3071117 GCA_002525835.2 Ipomoea batatas | reverse complement strand
GAGAAGCTGTGTTTGGGATAATCATAGTCTCATAATCCCCATGTTGTGTAACGTATGGAATTAAAAATTATATTTTTCTTGTTAACAACTGTCCCCCGAATAACAACCGATCAAAATCCAAATTGAATTCATTTCAATAAATTTTTTACATCTAGTCCTCCATTATTATTGTATTATTAACTTTAATCTTACTTTTTAACTTTTATTTATCGTAATTATTCGATCATTTAAAATTTAGTCATTTCACCTTTCAAAAAAAAAACATGTAATTTATTATTCAAATCTTTTGTTTTAAAATATAACTTTTCTCTCTTTCTCATTAAATTTTTAAAATTGAGTGATGAAATTATTTGTTATCTATATTTTTTACTAATAAAAATTTAAATGGGTAATTAATTTTAATAAATAAATGAAAATAAATGGTGTAATAAGGTAACATTAAAAAACACTTAATATATCAAAAGTTGAGGACTATTGTGGTCAAATAATAATAACTGAGGGCTAAAAGTGATATTTAATCAATTAATTTTAACTCATAAAACATAAATATTAATAGTATGCCAAAAAAGGCAAAAAAAAAAAAACTAACTAATATTTAGTTCCATATTTGAATTAAACAAAAATAATAATAATTCTCTAGTTGGGTCAAAAAATAAATAAATTGTGAAATAAGGGCGACAAGTCAATTGGTGCCTATTTGTAATCTAGTGACAAGTGTTTGATAATTTTAGAGATTACAATATAAATTCGTGGTGTATTTACAAAATACATTTCATAGACATCTTAGGAAAGATTAAATTGTAATTAAATAGACTTTGATTATTATTATTATTATTTATTATTATTATTCACACAGCGATACACTTAAATGGAAAGAAATGATTACTCAAGTGGGCCACCCCCAGTGAAATGGCTAGGTGGGGCGTGGGGCCATGTGGTTGGCAAGGACTCTGAACGTGGGACACGCATATGGTAAAAAATTTACTCAATTCATTTTATCTCGTAAAACATAAATATCAATAGTATATGGAGGGGAGGGGGGAGGGGGGGGACTAATATTTACTTCTAAAATTGAATTAAACAAAAAAAAAATCAAATACACCATCCAACTTTGTGGAAGAAGTTAATTAGGCCTTTGAACATGTGGAAGTTACAATTAGACACATTAACATATTAATTTATTCATCAAGGTCCAAAACTCAAATTATGACATGCGATAGCAAGTCAAAAATGCATCGGCGGAGCTCCCGACGAAGGCATGAACAGCAAGTTGTCGTCTTTGTCGACCTGACCGGTTGCCTTCTCCGTCATTGGAAATGGTGACTAAATTGATCGTCATCTCTAGTTGACGGATACAATAACCAGTTTGGTCGTCTTTTCCGGCGACCTACTGGTCACACCTTGTGCACTGATGCACTAAATTAATATGCTAATGGAACATTAAAAAAACACTTTTAATATATCAATAGTTGAGAACTATTGTGGTCAAATAATAATAGTTTAGGGCTAAAAGTGATATTCTATCAATTAATTCTATCTCAATAGTATGCCAAAAAAGGAAAAAAAAAAGATTAATATTTAGTTTTATATTTGAATTAAACAAATAATAATAATAATTCTCTTGTTGGGCCAAAAAAGAAATAAATTGTGAAATAAGGGCGACAAGTCAATTGGTGCTTCATAAATTTGTAATCTTTTTTTTTTTTTTGAAAACATAAATTTGTAATCTAGTGACAAGTGTTTGATAATTTTAGAGATTACAATATATATTCGTGTTGTATTTACAAAATACATAATCTCGTGAATTTCCTAGACATCCTAGGGAAGGTATATCAAATTGTAATTAAATAGATTTTGATTATTATTGTTTTTTATTATTCACACAGTGATACAATTAAATGGAAAGAAATGACTATTCAAGCGGGGCTCCCATAGTGAGATGGCTAGGTGGGGGCATGTGCACAACTTCTTGCGGTTGGCAAGGACTTTGAACGTGTTCTGCAACGTGGGACACACATATGGCAAAAAATTTACTAAATTCATTTTATCTCGTAAAACATAAATATCAATAGTATGCAAAAAAAAAAAAACAAAAAAAAATGAGGGAAAAAATTAATATTTACTTCTAAAATTGAATTAAACAAAAAAAAAAATCAAATGCACCCTCCAACTTTGTGGAAAAAGTAAAGTAGGTCTTCAAACGTGTGAAAGTTACAATTAGACACATTAACATATTAATTTATGCATCAAGGTCCAAAATCCAAATTATGACATGCTATAGCAGGTCAAAAATGCATCGACGGAGCTCCCAACGAAGGCATGACCTGCAAATCGTCGTCTTCTATGCCTTCTCCGTCATTGGAAATGGTGACTAAATCGATCGCCATCTCTAGTTGACGAAGATGACAACCAGTTTGGTCGCCTTTTCTGGCGACCAATTGGTCACACCTTTGTCGGTGCATTATTGATTTGCTATTGCGGGTCACTATTAGGGTTATGGGCATTGATGCACTAAATTAATATGTTAATTTGTCTAATTATAACTTTCAAATGTTCGATGACCTAATTGACTTCTTAAGTAAAGTTGAAGGGTGTATTTGATATTTTTCCCAACAAAATATAACACGAAATAAATCTTCAAATTGTCTGAAAAAAAAATCATGAAATGAGGCTGACAAGTCAATTGTTGCCTAATAACTTTGTAATCTAGTGAAAAGTGTTTGGCATTTATAAAGATCACGAGATAAATTCTTGTTATATTAACAAAAATAAAGAATCTTGTGATTTTTCTTGACATCATAGGGAAGATCTGTGAAATTGTAATTAATTATTTTAATTATTATTTTTTTCACATAGTGAAAAAAATTAAATAGAAAGAAATTTAAAAATCACAACAAAAGCATGACTACATATTCATGCAATCATGCCACTCCAATATTATAAGTTGCAATGATAAATCTCACTCCACTATAAAAAATTCAAAATTCAAAATTTTTGAGTAAAACAATTTCTGGCCATTATAACCAACGATCATGTTATATAATCCAATAACATATTATGTTAATATATATGCTAATTACTAAGTAATTAACAGAAACTTATATTGCTTGATAAATATAACAATCAAAACTGTTAAAATCATGAGTTACCATTCGAATTTTTGCAGAAGTATTCGAAATATATAAAATTCCAATTCCAATTATTGGTTTCTAGAATGTTGGTCGGGTAGGCAATTCAACCGCCTACCCTTTTTGTGCAAAGTGACAACGGTAACTTTTCATAGATTTCGTTCCATTCTTTAATCGTTTGCAAACTTTTTTTGAGTTACTGAATCACGTAGTGCACAAAATATGGGTGTCCACGGTTAAATCTAATAGACATAAATTCACAAGAAATTAAATTTAAAATTTTATGATTATCAAGTCAATTGTTTAAACTACTTATATAGAGTTGTCTCTATTTCACAAACTTCCGATCTAGCTTATAATAGTAGGCAAATTATATTGTCCACATAGAGTCGACTTTACAAAATGGACACTAATATATGTTCATTTTTCATATATTGTACATTTATTTTTAGAACATTCATTATAAAGTTAATGTCATATCGAATCCTTCGAGTATATTAGTTTTGTCATGCTTAGTCCTACTCTTTCGAATCCTTCGAGTATATTAGTTTTGTCATGCTTAGTCCTACTCTTTCAAATTGACCAAACGTAATCTTTCAACTTTTAAATTGTTACCATCTGTAGTCCAAGTTAATCACCCATGGTTCTTAAAACCACCATGAGATCACAGATGGTATAAGTGACAAAATCACTATATTCAGAGGATCGCAAATGGTATTAACTCATTCATTATATTTTTATATAAACTTATTTTTAATGTATTGCAATCCAAAATAAACATCTAATGACTATAAATGAACTTTAAATATACTAAATAAATATGTATTAAAAATCTGTCTTACTATTATGGTCCACGATATAAACATTAACAATTGTGTTAGCAATTCATTTACTAATTAACTTTCAAAAAAAGAAAAATTCATTTACTAATTATTTAAAGCTATTGGGCTAATCCAATTTATTTAATTTAGAGTAATGTTGAGGACCCTACAACAAATGATGAGTCTGTAATGGGCCAATGTGGACTTTCCTCTTACGGGCCCATATTTGCCCACAGATCGTCGTGGGTGTCACGTGGGTCGCATTTAATGAAGAATAATTCGCCCAAGTCTCCTTCACTAGTAGGCTTAAAGATTGTGAAACCCATATCAATGAAGCCTTTAGCCCACAATTGGACAAATTATGCTATGGACATGGGTCCACCTTGTTGCGCTTATGGAATAACAATGCTGTGAGTGGCACTGTTTCTTCAACCAATGTTTTTTTTTTTTTTTTTGTGAATTTAGAGTTCAACGATTGTGAATATAGATTCAAAAATTGTGTTATATTGTTTAGAGTTATGTAATTGTGAATATAGAGTTATAAAATTGTGAAAATAATGAGATAAGCACTGAAATAGTTTTTTTTTTTTGAGTGCTACTGACACAATTACAGTATCTGTTCATTTATATTTTTCAACCTTAAGAAGCGCAAAGAGTCAACAATGCCTCTACTGACGTACATGCCATCTTGTGCTTTGCAACACTGAGGTAGTTAGAACAGTAGATGAAGCAAGAATACACAACGGTACTGGAATCTGATACCACTAATGATTTCATCGATCTGTCTGAACCATTTCTGTTTATTGTAAATATAAGTATCGTCACGTTGTAATGAAATATTCTTACGATGAAAGTGACGTAAAAACCTGCCGGCGCTCCAATTCCAACAGGCAAATCTCTCTCTTCAAGTAGTTTTATATATGTACTAATTCCAAGCTTCAGCTTGACTGTGTCAATCAACCATACAACAATAATGACACAAAATAATATTTTGAAAACACCATTGTAGCTTTCCCCGGACGGCTATGTCATCACATCCTTGTCATGTTAAAGTTTTCTGCCCTACATAAAAATAGTACGGAGTATTAAACTTGCAGTTAGTATTTTTAAATTTCGTTTTATAACCCTAGTAGACAGTAGATAACAAGAAAATAAACCAGACTAGGTTGTCCATGACTTGCTAAAACTAGTTAGAAAGCAAATAAGTAGCTACAACTAGGAGTAGAATTTGAAATCCCATAATTACTAAGCAAATAATCTGATTAATTTGACTGGGGTTGCCCTAGTATATAAGTCGATCTTTGTTCTTTCTTTCTAAATTTTATCCCTAGGCCTGACAAAACATCTAGAAGAATGTAAATTAAGTTGCTCACACTGCTGATAAGACTTGATTCTTAGATTTTCTTCCCAAACTTCACTCTGTGACGAGCTGTCCATGCAGGCTAGTATATATATAAGTTGTTGTCAGTACTAATATAATGTTGCATTTGTAGTTGAATAAGTTTCTGTATGATGCAAAATGAACCATAATCTTGTATTGGGATGCTTGGTTTCGATCATCTTTAATGTTCTGCAAACAGGAAAGGGTGATGAGACGACGGAGGAATCATCGCAGCCGAAGAAACACATTTCGACTGATCAGATTCTCATGTTTTCCGGCTATTTCCTGTTAGCTATGACAGTTCTTCTTGGAATTTGTCTCTGGCTGTGCAGAAATGGCCGGAAAAATCATCAATCCGAATCCCGCGACGTTAACAAAAAAGTTGCAGCCGTAGAAGACAGTGATTTCAGTACTGATGCCATGTCAGCATCCACTGATTTCATAAAAACATCGTCAAAGAACATGCCGGAAACATCATCGGAATTTTCGTCGGAGATGGCGGCTGCGCCGTCGCACGCGCTGGTGGTGCTGACGAGTCCGGAGGTGAACGGGCTGAGATTTGAGGATCTGCTGAAATCGCCGGCGGAGTTGATTGGGAGAGGAAAAGGCGGGAGTTCATACAAGGTTATGTGTGAGAATCCTAGGATGATCTTGGCCGTGAAAAGGATTAAGGATTGGGAGATATCGAGCCGTGATTTCAAGACCAGAATGCAGAGATTGGACCGGGCTAAACACCGGAGTGTCTTGTCGGCCATGGCCTTCTATTCTTCCAGCCAAGAAAAGCTTTTGGTCTTTGAATATCAGAATAATGGCAGCCTCCTAAGACGCCTACAAGGTAAAAATACCATTCCTTCCTTCTTCAAGATTTATTATTATTATTGTTAAAAGAAATCTATACCTACTACCCAATAATGTGTCTAGAGTAAATCTCATCTTGAGATCTAGTCGACAAAAGAGTAGACATGTCAAAACAAACCTAACTCGGTGAGTTTTGCCGTTTAGCATGTTTTTAAGTCTCCAATCTGACTTGTTTAACCCTTGAGGGTGACAAGTTATGCGGGTTAGACCTCGTAACTCGCGAACCAACCCGTATAACCAGCTAAACTTATATGCGGATGTTGATTGGGTTAACATGGCCGAAAATGAGTTCTCCTGACCCAATTGGTTTTCGATTTAGCCCATACGTATGACTCGAACAGTCGAACTGACTTGTTTTGATACCTCTACAAAGGACTAAAGAGGTAAATATGTAATTTTTATCAATTCAACAGTCTGACGGCAAATTATTGTGTAAACTATAGTTCAGATAGTGTTGTGCAGATCATAACAAAACGTACATTTTTAATATATTAAAAGTACATTATTCGTGTACTGAATGTACATTATACAAAATAATATAATTTTAATACTCAAATAATGTATTTTTTTTAAATACAATATACATTTTTAATATACTAAAAATATATTATTTGTGTTGTAAAAAAAAATATATTATTTGTGTATTGAAGGTAGATAGTATGGTCCACAGTGTGGACTATAAGTCTATAATGATTCCACCTGACTAATTTGGCCAAAATAAAGTTGTTGGAAGCTAGCTAAGAGTTTCATTTTGATTTCAATAAACCAAACCCATTACTCAAATTCGATCAATATGATCTTCAATTCACAGGAACCCAAACTGGGGAATCATTTGAGTGGATGAGCAGGCTCAACACCGCAGCCACCATAGCCGAATCCATGGCGTTCATGCACGGCGACCTCAAAAACGAAACTATCCCACACGGAAACCTCAAATCCTCCAACATCCTGCTCACGCAAGCCATGGAGCCGCGCGTAAGCGAGTACGGCCTAAAGCCCACCGCAGAAAACGCAGATTTCACACAAGACGTGTACGCCTTCGGGGTCATTCTTCTGGAGCTACTCACCGGGAAATTGCCGGCGAAGAACAATAATAGCGCTGAAATAATGGATTTGGCGAGTTGGGTTGTTTCGGTGCTGAGAGAAGAGTGGACGGTTGAGGTTTTTGACACGGCGTTGATCAGAGAAGGGGCGGATGAGGAGAGGATGGTTAATCTTTTGCAGGTTGCTGTGAGTTGCGTTAACCGTTCGCCGGCGGCAAGGCCGGCCATGAGCCAAGTTGCGGCGATGATTAATGGTATAAGAGAGGAGGAAGAGAGGTCTATGGATGTATCTCGGGTTAGTGTGATTAGCAGTCGGTAGAGACCAAAATCGAGTTTTCCCAGCAGCAAGCTAAGAAAAATGCTAACTTAGCTTAGCTCGATTGCTTGTTGATTATATGTAGCATACTTTGTTCCATAGTCATATATGGACAAAGCATATTTAAGTAACGTGGAAGTGAGCATTTAAACTGATTTATCTCATTGTAGTGTACTTCTTTACGGACTAAGATTGCAATATGAGTTTCACCCAAAACAACGGAAGTATATATACATCCAAATAATGACTGGATACATGGATGATCAACGTCGTCAAAGTTAGGTATTTAGTACCTTTTTGACATGTAAATTCTATTCAATAATAAGTGTTTATGTATAATTATAAAGAGGATGAATAGTTGCTATGATGTGTTATGTTTTCCTATATCTTACTCTTTGCTTATATATCTTTTGTATTTGTGAAGATGAATTTCTTGTGGAAGGAACGCCATTAATTTTGAGAGAGTGGCTAGTTATTAACTTGTTATTTACCTGTCATGACATGATTAGAAAAGTAATAAAGTGTTTATAAAAAGAGTTAAATCTGTCTCATCATATTAGGGTACTTCTACAATACCAATCAATATAATGTTAATATATTCTTTTTAATATCAAATACAATGTATGATATATATTATTTAAATTGTATTGAATGCTGTTAACATTTGTCCTACAAGTATATTATATATCATTATATATATAATTCAAAAGACATTGATATTAGCATAGATCAACATCTTTAAAAGAAAACTATTATATTAAAAAACATTATCCATCTAAACACCATTCTTTGATTAACTCATCGAAGCATGTGTTTTTTCACGGATTATTATCAGCTTAGCCAGCCAACCTGGTTTGGTAGAGAGTTGTATTAATCAATTCTATGCAATTAATCTTGTGTTTATAAGTTTATTCATTTGTTATTTTAGTGTTAATTCTCATTAATACCATTAATTATGCCAGAAAATTTTTAAAATAAGTTATTAATTTGAATATTCAAAATTATGATGGACACTTTAAGAAATCATTAAATTGGGTGATAATTTTCCTTTTATAGCTGTTGACGGAGTCAATACACTAATGTTGTCATTTGCCTTTTAGGAAAAGCCATAATGAGTTCATTGCGGGCTGCTTTCTAGCCCATATCTTATTTGGGCCAATTAGTGGGCCAATACACTAATTTTATTGTGTGGATCACGGTAAAAACGGCGCATAGTGATTACTTTTCAGTTGAGATCATATTTGAAAGCAAATTATTACGTGGATTCGGGTTCAAAATACACAATTTACACACTAAATGTTCACAATCTACATACCGAATGTTACAATTTGAATTGTGAATATTCAATATGTAAATTGTGATGGATCCACTTTGCAAGGTGGATCAGAGTCTATGGTATACAATCGTTATACCGTATACTAGAGTCCATCGTGTATGTATATATCTCGTGTTATGTGTTTTTGTACATCATGTTACGCTATTCTGTATCTAGAATTAATTAAAATTTTGGTTGAAACATGAGAAATCGAAAGGTACGAAATCTATTAAAGCTTAAAATTCAAACGACATCATTTTGATCTAGAGTTTACAATGCTATATGAATCATGATCATGCTAATATATCAGAATGGTATAACTATTGATATTTGGGCCTATTAGTGGCCTGATATCATTCCCGCGACGAGAACACACGCGCTTCTCTCCGCACGTATAGTTGGGCCCTTTTCCCTTCTCACTTTTCCCATTTTTTCTTTTTGGAATTGTTTACTGTTTATTTGGGAAGCAGCGACGACTGTCAGCACTGGGCTTTGGCACTTTCCTTCTCCGCTTGTTAGCATTCGAACCACTATATTGTCTCTCTCACATATGAATGTACTGCATATGACTGTGTATGTTCACAGTGTGTAAGCACTTCTAGAGAGAAAGAGAGAGAGAGAGAGAGAGGGATTGGGTATTCAAATTTCAGTCCTCTGTCCATGGCCTGCAATTCCAGAGAAGCTATGCGTTAGAGAGACATTTATCTGGTGGCTTTATGGGGATCTAGTGAGGTAAAGTTTCAACCTTTATCATGTTCTCAGTGGCTGTGTCATAATTTTCTCTTATTATTTCGCAACCTGTGAGTGGGGGGATTAAATAAAAATAAAAAAAATAAAGAAATAAATAAAGAAATTAGCTGCTTTTCGTGACACACGACCTTGGGGTGTGCCCTTTTGATGAAGCAAATGTTTCTCTCGAATGTAAGATTGAGTTTTGTGGTTCTGTGATTTGTGGGTCGGTTTGGAGATTTTGCTGGAGTGGAAGGGCTAAGGAGGAGGTTGATTTTGCCATTTTGGGTTGATGAGACAAGATGATCTGTTCAATGGGGGGATTTAGGGAGCCAAGATGGTTATCTGAGCAGAATTATTGGGTTCAGTATCACAAAGATGGAGTCTTGACATACTCCCCTCCAGTTTCTGGTGTTTCTGGGAGTTTTCAGAGACAACCAAGTTCTCCTGCACCACCATCTGGGAACAAGATTAGCCCAGCAGTGCTGTTCATTATAGTCATATTGGCTGTCCTGTTTTTCATATCTGGTCTCCTGCACTTGCTGGTTAGGTTTCTTGTCAAGAACCCTTCATCTTCGGCCGAGTTTGATGGGAATCCTGAGGCTTCCACCTCTGATGCCCTGCAGAGACAGTTGCAGCAGCTCTTCCATCTGCATGACTCTGGTCTAGATCAGGCGTTTATCGATGCCCTTCCGGTGTTCATGTACAAAGAAATTGTGGGTCCTAAAGAGCCCTTCGATTGTGCAGTGTGTTTGGGTGAATTTTTGGAGAAGGATAAGTTGAGATTGCTTCCAACTTGTGGCCATGCTTTTCATATCAATTGCATTGATACTTGGCTCCTATCCAATTCGACTTGTCCTCTCTGCAGAGGAGCCCTTTTCAATGGTGGGTTTTCGATAGATAACCCCATGTTTGATTACGATGGACTAGGAGAAGAGGATGGATGTCCTCCGAACGGGGATAATGGGAATTCTGTTAGTCAGAAAACAAGTGATTTAAAGGAAATTGTAGTAGAGAAGGGCAGTTTTCCAGTGAGACTTGGGAAGTTTCGTAAATTAAATAATCTGACAGTTGAGTGGGAAGGGGAGACTAGCAGTAGTAACTTGGATGCTAGAAGATGCTATTCGATGGGCTCGTATCAATATGTGGTTGGCGACACTAACCTCAGGGTAGCATTGAACAGTCGAAGAAATGCTGGTGATGCGAAACGTGTGAAATCAAGAGATCAGGATCACAATGCTGAAGGGGATGGGAGAAGGATAGGTATTGGCACAAAAACTGATAGCTACTCGATGTCAAAGATTTGGCTAGGAAAATTTGCAAGTTCGTCGGACTCCAATGTGGAAGATCCTCCTCGTTTTGATATGGTCTCGCAATGGATGAGTCGAGCAGAAGGCAAGTAAAGTGTTCTTCTGGTATATTTTTTATTTTTGGTTCTTTTTCCTTAATACAGTTCATTGACTCTTTGATTGAACGCTTTAAGCTGCTAATTCAAGGAAAAAAGAAATGGTAACCTCTTATAACATGGTAGATCTGTAGTTGGGTCCAATCTCAGTGTTATTTGGTTCTTTTTGAAATTTGGATTCTATCAAATTGAGAAATGTCTTGAATTCCTACTTAATTTATAATTAATGTCTTGATTATCATGGAACGATTTTCTGATCATGTCTTGGGTCAAGTGAACATAGACAGAGCCCGCATTGTGATGCACTGCTATTACAGGCAGCTGCTAGATTAACTAGATTGACGAACAATGTTTCTAGTTAAGCTCATGAAGAATGAGTATATGAAAGCCACATTTCATTGAATCAAGAACCCCGGGGCATAGCTCAGTGGTCAAAAGGTTGAGTGTGGGTGTAGTGACCCAACAAATACCCGGGTTCGAATCCTCAATGGGGGAGGATC
>CM008341.1:3017258-3034198 GCA_002525835.2 Ipomoea batatas | reverse complement strand
GTTGGACGACGTCAGTAACAATAGGCGGTGCACCTCATGATTAAACATTGTTGCGCGTACACTTCCAACGTTATCAAATATTTCTATGTCCACCTTATACCTGTATATCAACACAAACATAATATAAGTCATGCTATATTAGAATTTTAAGTATTAAGGAAACAACGAAGATATATATTTTCATACCTTCTGACAGTGATGTCATCAGTTTGTTCACAGTTCATGCAGTAGAGTTGTAAGCCTTCAATTGAGTGGACTATTTTGTTGTAGTAATTGCAACCAACGTAGTAGTCGAAACCATCATGCTTAAGCAATCTAATTTTGCCTCTCACCCATGCAATTGGTTTCTAAATGCAATGCAGAGCCACAAAAGTAGGTCAAAAGCTTTAAAAGTAAATAGATTGATGGTTAAATGTAAAAGGCGATTTGACATTCGATTTTCAGTTGAAATGAAATGTTTACTAACTTGTTCAAATTCAATTTCAAGAGATGAAAGGCATGTTTTTCGTTGCCTTATAGGTCTGCCAATGTAAGCAATGAATCAAGGTAAGTCTTATCTACAATTTCCTTGTAGATGAGTTCAGAGTTTTTGTCCTTCCTATATGAATAACCAATAATTATTATCATGGTCAAATAACTGGTATATTCTACATAAGTCACAAGGAATTAAAAAATACCAATCATTAAGGATTTTTGCAATGTGGCCGACATGATCAACTTCAATTGAACCACATTTGAAGAATAGATGAAGTGCTAGAGTTTGTACACAATGATTTTCCAGCTTCCAATAATACAACATAAATTTATAATTATCATGCATTTATATATATTCTACATAATTCTATTTTTTTTTGACCAATTTGAATTTGTTTGTTTGTGTATGTATTAACGATTTAAGGTGCTAGTTTTGTGTATGCATTTAAAATTGTTTTTTGGCATTTATTTCAATGTTATATTTATTTTGTATTAAGCTCTGTGCTTGTAAGTGCAGTATGAGTCACGTGGTATCCCACTCTAAATGTCGATTTGCTCTTTAAGCACTGTGAAATTGCTCGTCCAATCCAACAACTGCTATCATTTGTTGTATGCACCAAAGAACAGGTTTACGCGATCATATCTTTCTCATTATTGATGGTGGCGGCCAACTATTCCGACACAACCAAAAAGAAATCTAATCACTTCATTTTTTGTTATATTTATTATATTCTTAATCTTGTCCTTTCTTAATCAGTATTCAACTCCATAATTAAGAGTGCATAATGAGTCATATTGTGGTCTCCCACCCTTCTATTATTGCATTTTTTTTTTGTTTTGTAGATTTAGTTTTTGCTTTCTCAGTATTTTCCATGGTTTATAATAATGCGTAATGAGTCATGTAGTGGTCTACAACCGCCACTACAGTTTGTTCATCTCATTTGACACCTATAATTTTGACCTTTGCAACCTGAATGTATCTATGAGGCAAGATGGCTGTCAATGAGGAAGAAAATAACACAGTAGAGTGGGTGGGTGGATTAAAAAAAATAATAATAAGAAGAAAGTGGAGTGGTTGGACGAAAAGACAAAAGGATCAAGAAGAAGAAAACAAAAAAATGGCAAACTCTTAATTTGATTAAAATTTGAAATTCGTGCTTGATTGTCCCCATGGCCCCCCTTTTTAATTTTTGTCAGCAAACTTTATGTATAATATACAAATCAGGCCCACGGGAGTATGTTGGAAGAGCTTAACTAAAGCTCTTATCAAGAAGTCATTAATGGAACAAGAAGAGAATTGAACTGTTACTGAATACGATCAAAGTGTTTGTTACAATGCTGAAGAGAAGATAAGGCTGCTTTTATATATGCAGCAGAGATCAGTTATAACAGATATAACAGTATGCACAAGGGAAACTACAAATATGCCCTTGGTTGACAAGGGTCACTTCATCAGAGTAGTTGAAGACTTATCCTTAAGCAGTCGGAAAGTGTACGTCCGATAATCGGCAAGGACAAATTAGGTAGCTATTTTTGCAATGTACAACAACATAAACACAAAGTACAATAAAATTCGACTTAAACAACAAATCTATTCTTCACCTCATATATTTTCGCGCCTCAATTTCTGTCCGAAAGAATGAAAGAAACAAACATATATTTTCATGTCTCTCTCTTCGTCTACAACAGCACAAGGAACACAAATATATATAGGTACATAGTGTGAATGGAAAGATGATTGCTAGGTGGCCACTAAGAATAATAAAAGCAATAGTTTTAGGTAAAAGAAACAAAATAGATGAGGAAAGATAATGTTATCAGCACATTTTTTTTTTTTGGAGTAATGTTATCAGCACATTAATAATACAAATATACAATGATAATATATTATCATCGCGTGGAAGTACATCAACAATAAAACCCACGAACCTGTAGAGATGCGTTGATCGGGGGACGCAGTCAGAAAACCAAGCTGGAAGGAGGAGGAGACAACGGCAAACGGCAAACGGCCAGACATTTTTGAGTTTACCTGCGAGTTATCTCCCGTCGTTTTTGCTATGGCTTCATTTCAAAATCAAAAGAGAGAAGTCAGAAGGTCTGAATGTCCAATGTCTGATTATTAGTACATCTTTTTTCAATAATGAATAGTGAGAGAGGGAAAAAAAATAAGAATCCCCATGAATGCATCGGCTGTAATTTTTTTTTTCCTACACTAACTTTTGGATCCTTCTCAATTACAAAACATATTTAATTCCATATTCTTCCTTTTTTTTTTGACAAATGCTACATGCTTACTATTCCTCCACTTCCGCTATCTCTTTTTTCCACTAACTTTTCGCTATTTCTCAATCACAAAACATATTTAATTTCCTATTCAATTTCAACATATTTTTATCCCACCAGGGTGATCTGCATTATTTTTCCTCACCCGACACAACTCTCCGTGAATAAATATGACTGGATGGTAATATAATCTAAAATACAAGTAAATTCTGAAGAAAAACAAAAATATATTATCTAAGAGAGAACTTACGTTCTTGGAAGATCAGAATCCTTTGTAGCTACTCGGAGTGTTTTCTCAACTTGCTTAATTCGAAGGCGGAGTTCTCTTATGAAGTGAGGGTTACTTCTTGTTGCACAGAGCAAAAGATAGACCTTTGCCCTGATGACTTGATCCCCAAGCTGGTGGACACGAACATCTGTAAAAATATTCACTCTGCTTCTCAGTTTTACTACTCGCAAGCTCACCGGAATCATTGCCACCAAAGTTCTGAAGATTTTGCCGATAACGTATTCTTTCCTAGTATCACAAATTTAAAAAAAAAAATAAAAAAATCGGAACTTAGTACATCTAATCTAAGAATTGCAATAAGACTAAGCTTAGAATATGCCCGTGGCCCTAACACCCTCGCCCATCGCCGTGTCACCGGTTGGCGTTGGTCACTGCTTCACGCACCCGCGCATGGCCGAGCCGCCAGTCGCCACCAATCTATTAAAAAGTTCATTTTAACTCCAGCGCAGCTTCCCGTCCCAGTCGCTGCTAAGGCCACCAGACGTACCTTGCGTCACTATGCGCCGGCTGTCGTTACTCAAACCCACGAGCCTGTAGAGATATCACGTACGAATTGAAGTGTGTATGTGACGAACCTGAGTGTGATGAAGAACAGAGAAAAAACAACAATTTTTAAATTGAGTAAGCAAACCAGACAAATTCTAAAAGCATCTAATTTGAAGAGAAACAATAAACCTGTGCTGGATCTTCAATCTGCTCTTTGATTGTTCTGCTCATCATCCAACAAGCCTCCATACGGATCAACCTCTTCTTCTTCTTCTTTATCTTCGCCTTCTTCCCGTTCCATACGGATCAGCCTCTTCTTCGCCTTCTTCCCGTGCAGAAGTATAAAGAAACAAAATGGATAACCAAAATCCAGAGAAAAAAATTCAGGCGTGGGAAACAACTTGCCAACCCAATGCCACTAAAACTCACTAACCCCGGTTTTACAAAACAAATGCCACAACACACGCAAATTGACAAACCCACAACCCAATACATACCCCAAATACAAGAAAACCATGTCACACAACTATAATTGATTCAATAAAGATGAATATAAGCGTAGTTGCGGGAGACTCGCACAGAAGTCACATAACCACCGGTTGCATGCTGTTCAATATAAGCCTTCAACTTAGCATCTTCTTCGATCTGGTGACCATCGCCCTTTTTTCACGTTATTTTTGTCATAGCAAGGCGCTCTACCCATTCTTCAATTATTTCTCTTGCCAGCTGCATTATTCGATCTATCCTCTCTTCTTTCCTGAGATTGATAAGAATTTGCAGACAGAGAGAGAAAGAGAAAGGGTAAACAACCAGCGCCACTTACCTCACCCGCTATAGCCTCCGTCGCAGCCCTCCGACGTCGTCTATGTCATCCATCCCGAGCCGAGCCAGCGGGAGAGCGAAAGAGCAACATCGCAGATCATAGATTCATGCACCTCCTCAGGGGTTGGTTTGATAAGAATTTGGAGAGAGAGAGAAAGATGTTGATATGCATGTGTCGGCCGCTATTTCTTTGTTTTATTCCCCATGACAACACATACACATACAAAAATTAGTGGAGTTGGTTTGCTTAGTGGAGGAGTGGGTATGCAGGTTAATAATATAATATTGAATCCTAAATTATGTATACATAGCATGCGGATATAATATTCAAAGAAGGCCCATGCAAATAGTGTCAGAGTTGTATTTAAGCGGTCTGAATTTGGACGTCCGATCATCTGCAAGGGCAAATATGGCATTCTGTTTGCAAAGCACATCCGCAAAAGCACAAGGTACAAGAAATTCCGCCGGAAAAAGTCTTGGGCAAATTATAAGTGACTCTTTATATTATTTTAATTAAGGAGATATTCCCCATCAACATTTATTAATTAAAAACTACATTCCCCTGTCAAATCAATTTCATGTTGATTTTAACTAGCAATAGGTTAATTTAAATAATAAATTCAGAATTTGATTTGGCCATCAAGAACATTTTGGGTGATAATTTAATTTCAAGAGATCACAATATGGGATTGAAAGCCACAACAGAGAAATGTTCCTTTTTCTCACATTACAAGTGTTCTGAAAGACACTGTAGATAAGGGCCTATTTATTACTGACATTCTCAACAAAACACCACCAAGGCAACAACACAGCATCATGCCGAAGCAGTTTAACGATACTGGCTCGCCAATTGTCCATCCTTCACAATGTAATTCTGGGCAGGGAATTCTTCACCCTTGAAATACCTGTCCAGCATGTCCTTAGTGCCTGCAGCATACCTCAGCTGCAAAGCATTTCAAGAAACAGTTACATAAACACATGGCTCAAAGATTTCGAGTTAATATCCAATTTAGTCCTCGATTATAGGTCCTGTTTGGTAAATGGCTGTTAGTTGATTGGGTTGGCTGTTTGGGTTAGAAGGTATGATTGTAGAAAGTTGTTTGATAAATTAGCTGTTAGCTGATAGCTGTTTGATATAATTTCTTTTCTCAAAAAGCTAATTGAAAAGGCTACTTTGAGTAGCCTTTTGAATTTTAGTATTTTGGAGTTACAAAAAACTTATTATTTACCAACTAATAGTGGTCAAATAAGCCAAAATTGGCTGATAGGCTGATTATTTACCAAACAAGGCCATAGTGATTTTTTGTTTATTTAGTCATAAATGGTGCTTAATTGGAAACTGGACTTTGATGGGTTTACCTAATTGAGTCCTCTATTAAGATAGCGTAGTTGCCAAGGGCCTTGTGGTCCAGTGACATCAAACCCTTCCCTGTATATGGGAGGTGGTGGGTTCGAGCCTCAGTGGAGGCGTTGCTGTCTCTTTCTTCAGTACTTTGAGAAAGTAGTTTATGAACAGAGCATCGATTATAGTGGTTTTACCCAATTCAATCATCGACTATAGTGTTTTTTCTCCATTTAGTCCTTGATTCTAACAAGTACTACATTGGGAATTGACTCCAAACATTTCATTCTCATCAAGACAAGACTACATAGTAAACGGGGAAAACAGGATTGGTACCTGTGCATCAATGGTCGTCCCAGAAATATGGGGTGTCATGGCTTGATTTGGCATGTATCTCCATGGATGGTCCTTGGGAGCTGGTTGTGGGTACCAAACATCGCCACTGTAGCCTAAACGTCGATCAAGAAAGCACTGGATTCAGCTCAGGGCACATCGATAAGGATGTTTTACATAGGATTTGGCGAGAATTACCTGCAATGTGTCCACTGGAACAAGCATCAGCAACTGCTTGAGTGTCCATGATTGCGCCTCGGGCATTGTTCACCACTAACACTCCCTTCTTCATCTTAGCAATCCTGTTCTTGTCAAACATTCCCCTAAAATCACAACAAAAGATGGAAAGACCATGAGAACTTGCATATTTACATTTTGAATGAGCTGACAGAGACACAAATTTACTTTGTTTTGTCTGTTAGAGGGGTATTGATGACAACAATGTCACATTTTGACAGCATAGTATCGAGGTCTTCCTCGAATGTTGCCCCGATTTCCTTCTCCAATGCAGGATCCATCTTGAGACGATCGTGGTACAGCAGATTGCAGTTGAAAGGCTTCAATCTCTGGAGTAAAAGCCTCCCAATTCGGCCAGCCCCAACCGTCCCAACAGTTTTCCCCTCAAGATCATAAGCTCTGTAAGCAATTCCTGCCACATCCCACTCCCCTTTGATGACCTGATGGTACCCGGGCAGGAAGTTTCGAACAAGAATGAGGATACGCATCAGTTCGTCCTCTGCAACCGAGACAGTGTTGCTTCCAGTGACCTCGGCCACTGTCAGCCCAGCAGCAGCTGCAGCATTGAGATCTATGTGATCTGAACCAATGCCAGCAGTGAGCAACAGCTGCAAATTCTTGGCTTTCTTGATCCTTTCAGCCGTGACATAGGCAGGATGAAAGGGAGTGGTTATCAACACATGTAGATCAGGAATATGCTTTTCCAGCTCTGTCAATTGCAAACAACACAAGAAAAAACTTCCAATTACTTTCACAAAACTCACAAATACAAACACAATGCACAATACTCGCATTTAGGGGCAATCTCAGCCAAATTGATCAGGTTGTTAACTTGATAACCACAAGATTACAAGTTGAACTCCCAGTGAGGCAATCTATTAGCCTTGGCAACCCCAGCCAAGTTAGTCAGACAGTTAACTTATAATCACGAAGTTACAAGTTCAATTGTAGTGAGAGCAGCCTAGTGGCCTTGATTTGAACTGGTCAACTATAACTCTATAAGCAACTTGGTTTATCTCCTTGAATCCTTTAGGATCACAAGACTGAGTTTCCTAATCACCCAAACAAAATACTTGCATTTAGAATCATGTCTACAACTACTAAAGGACAAGCACAAATGTCAAATTACAACTTTCTATCAACAATCTGCTTCGGAGCTGTTAAGCAGTTATAAGGTTTGTGTTCACTAATAAAGCAAATTATATATGTTTGAGGGGGGAAATCCTAATTTTTCTTACCAGAATCAGGTCCTTCTTTGTCAGGAGTGACTATGTACTGGTGACCTTGGGATTCCAACCAATCACGAATTCCCAGTGCATTCTCCACGCAACCAACAAAATTGGGATTCATCGAAGCATACTCATTTGCTTTGTAGAAAACACCGACGATCTTTTTGCTCCCGGGAGAAGCCTGTTTTAAAGCCGCAGTTAAATACTTAAATCAAACAAAATCGCGATCATAATCGGAAACAAATTTTGAGAATTCAAGAGAACGGCTTACGTGAAGTTGTCGGGTGAGAAGGGATGGGTTCCCGTACGAAGCAAAAGCACGAAGCCCAGAAGCAGCAACACGCCTCATCGCCATCTCTCTCTCTCTCTCTGCTTGCTGTGATTCGTGAGTGAGTGAGAATTGTATCGCTCGAGCCTATTTGTAGTCGAAATGGGACCGGCCAGGTTTCGAATTATGGAAAGTGACAGGTCAGGCTTGATCAAAATCTTATCTCGTCCACCTGCGACGCCGTCAAGGTTTGCGCAATGGATCGCTACACTTGTCGTACAATATCTGTATGCTTGATTTCATGTTTGACCCCGTTGGGGCTGCTCTTTACAGATTGACCGTTGTCAAAATATTACATTTGTCTTAAAAAAGTATTGTGTTTTTTCTTTTAAATTACAGATGTTTTATTTTTCATTAGTTTTATATTTTTTAATATAAATATTATATTTACATATTGAGCTACCGACTTGACAGCCAGCAAAGGTATCTCAAAATCTATCCTAATATGCTATGATTAATTTAGAAAAAAAGTTATCATAATATGTATTCATATATTTTTCCTTTTAGGAATTGTATATATAGGTTTTCAATATTTTTCAAAATTTCTTTTTTTTTTTATTGAAATATTAAAAAACATGGTTAATTTTAATTATAATTTATTGTTTAGAGTTATATATATGAAATGTTAATATATGATAATTGAATCAACTTTATATATATTCAAAGGTAACATAACTACAAATATTTAAAACATTGACAATATAGGTCTATAAAATTTTGAAATTTTGAAATTAATTTGAATTTTATTTAACCTTTAACTACGAACAAGTAGGTTATGTTGCGATAGGTGAACGATAAATTAATTTGATGTTATTGATATTAATGAACGAATAATTATGATCAAGGTAACAATTGTGATAATGAAAAAGTGTGTATGTAGATAAGTAGGGGTGTTCATTCGGTTAACCGAACCGAACTATCAAAACTGAATTAACCGAACTTGCCAAACCCTTTAACCGTTAACCGAACCGAAGTTTCTATTTCCAAATTAACCGAACCGAAATTTTTTTCGGTTAATCGGTCGGTTAACCGATTAACCGAAGTTTTAAAACAAATTTTGAAATCTTAAAATTATAAATAAAATTACAATTACTGGCTTAAAATTACAGTTCAGAAATTCATCATAACTAATACGGAGGACTTCATACGACTAGTGAGGAGGTCGGGCGCCGGAGTTGAGGAGGCTGAAGCAAACGACGGATAAGACTCGTAGATCGACGACAGAGAAGACGCCGAGAAGATTCTGAGCATAGTACAGACGAGCAGACGGTGGTCGCCTGGTCTGAAAGTTGATGCAATATTCAGCAAAAAATAAAAAATAAAAATGGAGGGATGCAAAGAAAAGGTATTGAAAAAGTATCAAAATTGCTATTTACTCTCATAAATAGTATGGTGAAACAACACAAATAGAAGAAGAAATGATTGAATAAGATATGAAGATCATCTTACTTGGAGAAGGGACTGAAGGAACCACGCTAATTAAGCTTATCCTTCTTGGATCTGACAGCTTGCCTCTTCTTTCTATGTTTAATGGCTTCCTCTCCAGCTTGCAGAATTTTCGAGGGAATGGAGAAGATAAGGCGCAGTAGGAGACTGGGTGGGAGGAAGAGCCGTTGGACTGAGCAGACGACGGGGAGTCGGGGAGGGAGACGAAGCTGATGAAGTGCGGAAGATGGAAGGAATTAGGGTTTCAGATTGATTAGTGATTACATTTTACATATTTATATTTACATTATATATTTATTTATTTATATATTTAAAATTTCGGTTAACCGACACTTTCGAACCGAATTAACCGTTAACCGTTCACCGAACCGAAAAAGTTCGGTTCGGTTACGGTTAACCGAAAAAGCTCGGTTCGGTCGGTTAATTCGGTTAACCAAAATTTTGAACACCCCTATAGATAAGCATGATGTAATGATAGGTAGGTATGTGAGTATATGTGATTATATATGAAATTATGTACAACAATATTATTATTTGTTTTATAACTTCAAAAAGAAAAAGAATTGGTTAAAAAGCTTTATATTTAATTTTGTACATTTTTAGAAAATTCTTCAATTTGAAAGTGGGAACCCATTGGCATCTTATCCGGGACATCTTTTGGATGGAAAGTGGAAACACGTGCAATGTGACTGTTTGATGTTTTGTTTGTTGCAAATATTATTAGTATTATTTTTATTATTTTAAATAATTGCCACTATTCAAGACGATGTACCAAATAAATTATGTTACTGTATTATTTTAGATTGTGTATCAGAAAAATTTAATTTTTTTTGCAATAACTTATAAATTACAAATGAAAAGTATATATAATGAGATTAACCAAAAAAGTGTTAGAACAATCAAACTTTTAATTTTGTTCGAATGAAACTTATATTCTATCTAGCCAATCACTTTCTTTGAGTTGCAAATATTATCTTTGATTGTGCAAAAGCATATGTAGATACGTGCCACACTTGATAACTAACCAACTAGGGACAACCCGATTTGATTAATCCATGAAATGGATTGAGACGATTTCACGGAAACCAAACGGAGCCTATCTAATGGAGCAACTATCTGGTGTGGGTGGCCAATGGCTTGGTCCCCTTAATACTACAAGACAATCTTAAGGAATACAGTTCACATTTGTCTTTCAATTTATAATGATAATGTTATGTTTGGTCTCGGTCTCTTTCTAGTGTTAGTATTTTAGTCTCAATTTTTAAAAATGTTCAATGTCACACGTCTACTTAGTGATAGTCGACTGTGTCATTAATGATAAAATTGACTAATTGTAAATTTGTGATGTCAAGTATTGAATAGGTGTTTAAATCTGAGTGATTTATGTATACATCATGCCTTCTATTTTGTATGAAGTTAATATTTATTATCTTTTGTATTTAATATTATAATGATCCACTTAAAACAATAATTATTCTAATCCTTAAAACACAAATATGAGCAAGGCTATAAATGTTGTTCCAATTTGTCAATGTTTCTTTCCAAAAGGTTGAATCCCCAACTCCAAAGGTCGTCACGCCCTGACCCGACAAAGAATATGAGATAATATAAGTCATGGCAACTCAGTTGATCACATAGGCTAGACATTTGCTTACTACGCGTAAGATGCCTCCTCACTTTGAGAGGTTGCTCACACACTACTGCTGGTGATACTAAATCGCTGATCTTTCCTCCCAAACTTCACCCATGTGAGCAATTGAGCTGCCTGTGCGACACCAATTTGTCAATGTTTTCAAACCATCTTCCTTTTTTTTTTTTTTTTTTTAATGCTATGGTGTTACTTTTAGTCCCAATAGTTTAGGTGTGAGAATATATACTTTATATATTTATAGATAACACGAGGCCAAAGGTGTAATGTTGAGATGGAAAAATATTGGGATGTTTCACCTTTTAATCTTTTATAGATCATATGGTTGCTTAATAGGCCTACTAATCTAACCAATAAACAATGTTGAATAACGTGTTAGGCGCTAGTCGCGCACCCAGAAATGCCTGGTGTTTAAGCAGCAAAATTATCATACTAGTTCTTAAAAAAACCTTTTAATGAAAAATGTTTTTTATCAAACCAAACAACATAAAACATAATTTTCATCCACTTTAAAAATAAATAAATTTTTCATTAATATGTTTTCCATCAAACCAAACACCCCTATAATTGGATTAATTTCCTGTCAAAATTAGTGGACCAAATTCCAATAGTGAAATAAAGTGGTCTACTCCAATTTAGTAATTTTAGAGAGTATAGGGGTTTACCCTCAAATGTTATTGTAAAACGTATACTCCGTAGTAAAAAAGAAAATTACTGAATACTCCGTTAAGCATACGCCGACAACAGATATGCCCTGCGGGCCGTACAAGTAAGCGAATCGAAGTCGAAGAACTGTTGAAGCATAGAAGGTCAACGTCAGGGTCGAGTGCTTTTTTCCGATGGCCGGAATAGCGACGATGGAGTCTACGACAGGGACGAAGACTCAGGAAGAACAATGGATGGTAGCGGGTCAAGTCCGCGAAATTTACAACTTCTTCTACAGCATCCCTCCCAACTCTCAGTCTGTCATGTCAGCTCTCTTCCTCTCTCTTAATTCATAGGGCTTCATCTTACTTCATATATCCACACTTCAAGTTAATTTGGATATATCTGTGTTTATTACAATTTGGTTGCTCTTTCTTATACTCAATCTCAACGGTTATGAATCTTCTTCGGGACTTTTCAGCCTGGAGCTTCAACGTGAGAAGCACGTTGAGTATCTTTACAGAGGACTCCAGCACCTCGGTCCATCGTTTTCTGTTCTCGATGCAAAGTATGATAGATTCCGTCGTTTTTGATTGATAATTAAAATAATTTATCCCACTTGAAGGAAGTTACTAGGTTTTGCTTATTCACAGTCGACCTTGGATGTGCTATTGGATGATCCACTCGATTGCTTTATTGGGCGAGTCTATTGACGATAAATTGAAAGACGACGCCATTGACTTTCTCAGTCGCTGCCAGGTTAGTCACTCTTTGCATTAGCTTTATGCTGCTATCTGAAATATGAATGTTGATATTTTAAATCATTATTATATTGGGAAAATGAAATAAGCAGGATAGATTTCTGACTACATTGTGATATTAATAATTAAGGTACTTGTATATGCGTTTCCAATCTGGTTCCTAAAAGTAAAAGAAGCGCAGACTTCTAGATTGATCCGTGCAGAGGAGCATCCTTAGGTGTCCAATTCAATGCTTGTTGCTTAAGCCTTGATTGCATTTCTTTAAAGAGTTCCGTTGGGTGCTTCACACTTTCTGATGCCACTTCTTTTGTAATTAGTCTTCCTTGTTAGCAGATTTATGCGTTTAATATTATTTTTTTTGAAAGTCTTTTGTGAAAAGTTCTCTATCTGGTTTTATGTTTTGCTTTGCATTTGAACTGTTGCTGGGAAACATCATGTGCTGTCCAAAATGAAAACAAGGAAGTAAACTGCTAGAAATATCTTCTCAGCTTGTTTCATATTCTGCTGCACATCACGATGTTTCATGGCCAAAAAGCTTATTGATGTGATTTTTTCATAACTGCAGGATCCAAATGGTGGATATGGCGGTGGACCTGGTCAGGCAAGTTTATCTTCATCAGCTTAAATCCTAGTTGAATTTGTATTGTTAATAGGTTTACTAAATTTGTTTCATGCAACTGAGTACTGTAACTACAAAATCTAGAGTTCTTAAATTAGTATGCTTATCTTCTTGGAATAAAATCCACTTCTGCTCTTGGTCAGATGCCACATCTTGCAACAACCTATGCTGCAGTTAATGCACTCATAACTTTGGGAGGTCAAAAATCTTTCTCATCAATTAAGAGGTGCCTGGTCAATCCCCATTTCTTATGTTATGTACATGTCATGCATTGTTTGGTGTGATCTTGACACGTTCGGTAATATATCTCAGAGATAAATTATACTCCTTTTTGCTGCGAATGAAAGAAGCAAATGGCGGCTTCAGGTATGTGTTTTTCTGTCTGCTTGCACTTTATCTGATCTGAGGGAATGGGATCTATAACCATTTGCCGATTAAAGTGCTTTTGTTGTTATAGTGACCTTAGTTCAATCCTACATTTCATCTTGGCCTTGAACTCCTAAGTAACTTTGCTTTTGTACAATTTCCCCCCATAATATATTAATTATTTGTTCTTAGGATGCACGATGGTGGGGAAGTGGATGTTCGTGCATGCTATACTGCCATTTCAGTAAGTTTGAGCTCTGCATCCTTTCCTCCACTAAGCTTTTTTCATTTCTTTACCAATGCCGCCCCTCCCCACCCATTTTTTTTTTAAACTAAAGAGTTTTATTCACAAATCATTCCTTTTTATCAACTGTTTTTCAAATGTTGCATGTTTACTAACTAATATAGAATACATGCAATATTTGGTCAGGTTGCAAGCATCCTGAACATTCTGGATGATAAGCTGACTCATAATGTTGGAAATTTCATTGTAAGGTTTGTTTTTAACATTCCCTTCTTCTACTAGGTGCATATTCTTTACCTTAGGAAACTATGAACAATGTGTCTAAATCCAGTGTAACTCATTTAGTCATGTTTGATGAGAGTTGACAAGTGTGCTTCAGAAGAATGTCCTGGTGTATTTTCCAGTCATGTACTGAATCATCTTCATGGTATTAGAGGCACTTAATAGCTAATTTTTAGTCCTGGTGCCAGTGATGTTGATTACAACAGATAAATTAGAAGAATTAACTATTAAGATGGCTTAAACTTTTATGAGCTCACACAATCTCTCTGACCATTTGTAGTTGTCAAACATATGAAGGCGGAATTGCTGGAGAACCAGGTTCTGAAGCTCATGGTGGGTAAGTCGCATACTATATGTATTCTATATTTCTTTAATAGGAGAATTAAATCTGCTTATTTTCTTGTTTGTTTATTTAGCAACCTGTCTTATAGAGTTTTTGCACACTGCACATTGCATATTTTTAGGGTACATATTATCTTGTATGGGTATTAAGCTACCATTTCTATAGAGAGTTGTCTGTCCTCAAAGTGAATCTTTTTAGCTGCTTATGTAACTAATAACGTCTTACTGATCTGTTTGGTTTATCTGCCCAGGTATACATTTTGTGGTTTGGCTGCAATGGTTCTGATCAATGAAGTTAATTGTTTGGACTTGCAAAGCTTACTTGTAAGTTGGTTCTTTCTTTTAATAGTATTCACTATGAGCTTACTTCTCTTGCTTTTGTATATCAGCCAATGATTGATCAGTGACTTATGTGCTGTCGTCTATATTCTATACTGGACAACTGTAATTCTTTATCTAGCAATTTCATGTAATACTATGAATGTTCTGATGACAATATATGCTTGTGCTAGGATTGGATGGTATTCAGGCAAGGAGTGGAAGGTGGATTCCAAGGGAGAACAAATAAATTGGTAGATGGTTGCTATTCATTTTGGCAGGTAATAGCAGTTGGCTTTAGAAGTATAAGTTTTATATCGGAACTCTGAGATTATTCAGCTATGGTCCGGTCCTATGGATGCTACTTGGCAGGGTGGAGTGGCTGCGATATTACAAAGATTGCATTTGAATGCTATGGAGTTTGACCATGGTTCTGTTGCGTCTAGTTCCTCTGATGGAGAAGACCACCTTGAAGGAACTTCCACTCACACGGATGAATCTTTTCATCTCAGGCAGGGAGGTATTAAAACATTGACTATAATATTTTCAATTTTCAACAGCAGTGGCCAACTTCCTGAACTTCAGCAATCTCTCTCACTAGCATCTCACGATTTTGAATTCATCATCTGAACGATTTTATTTCTTTCAGCTGGACCGGAGCATGATGCTTTTGAACCAGTGAAGAACTTGAATGACATTGGTTATGAGTTTATCAATAGACATGCTTCTAGGAGACCTCTATTTGACAGCCTAAATTTGCAGCGCTACATCATACTTTGCTCACAGGTATAGGACCCACGTGCAAATCACTACCTTGGGCATCCTGCTCTCTGTACTTCCGTTTCTATGCAGTAGAATCTTTTTAAATTTATTCTTGGATATGGTTGACGCATGCAGGTAGAGGGCGGTTTCAGGGACAAACCAGGGAAGGCCAGAGATCACTACCATACATGTTACTGCCTGAGTGGTCTTTCGATTTCTCAGTATAGCTGCGCAAGTGATTTTGGCACTCCGCCTTTGCCCCGGGACATATTGGGCCCTTATTCCAACAACCTAGTCGAACGGATTCACCCTCTATTCAACATTGTCATAGATTGTTACTATGAAGCTCGTGAATTCTTCTCAGGTCTGTGAGGATCTTTTCCCTCTTTTGTACCATAACATGTACTCCGTACAATGGTTTCCCTCCAGTGTCCTTACACAGCAGCGCCGTCAGGAAAGCATTTACAGTGTTTATTATAGTGACGAAATTCTTCGTATATTTTTTCCATAAAATTCTAGGCGTTGTACTACATCTTTTTGTGTAATTTGCAATCTTGGAAAGTATGGGACATCATTGTTGTTTGCTTCCACTCTGTTTCTTCTTCTCTGAGTAACGTGATTCTTATAAATGTTTCTTTAAAAAAATTGAAAACAAAATTCAACCATCTTATATTCCCTACAATGATTTCAAAGGTATATGGTATTACAACATTCACATTCTTGAAATTAGAGAATATGATATTATAATATTCACATTCTTGAAATTATATGAGATAATTTGTACCAAATATTCGGGTGGCTTAAAACAAATCCCTTGATTGAAAAACGAAGCTTCAAGTCTTCAACCATGCTATTTTCTTCATTTCCACTTGACCAAAGCCAAACCCTCAACCAGTTAGCCACCTTAGACCGGCCTGTATTTGATCGAAGAAAGTTTAAACTTTGTATTAATCTTGGAATTAGAATGGCAACATTATTATGGTTTTATTTATTTATTTTTGTTACTATAAAGTATGGAGTAAAAAACATGATAAAACTAATGAACTCATGTCTTTTGATCAATGTTTCCTTTCCTTTAAAGCATTAATAAATTCATGGTTAATACTTAATATCAGCTTAAACTCATAAGTTGGAACATCATTTTCCTTCCAACAAGATGCTTTAATTATCAACTCATAAGTTGGAACATAATTTTCCTTCCAACAAGATGCTTAAATTTTCTCTCCGTAAGGCCGAAGGTGTAAAAATAGTATGCCAGGAGGTTCAAAACTCGACTTTCCTTAAATTAAATGCCTATAAAATGCTGGATAAATAAGCCAAAAAAGAAAAAGAAAAAACACACAAAAAAAAACAAACAACATTTGCCTTCATAATCATGCATGCATAGTAAAACTGCAGATCGAAATGGTATGCCGTGACGTCAGTTTATTATTCTTGCCACTTTTGGTATATAAATACATGCAGAAAAACCATTTGCTATTTGCGACCTCCTAATATAGTAATATATCATGTACCAGACTACCAATAATGGTATGCCATGACGTCATCAGTTGATGGTTGAAGACAAAGACACAATTAATGCAATCCTGCAAGACTGAACCTGGTGACTAAATCATGGCAAAATACATATGCATCCATAAATCTGATCCATTGAAACATGCAAAGGAAAACTCTAGAATCCCAG
>CM008341.1:3004258-3017234 GCA_002525835.2 Ipomoea batatas | reverse complement strand
CAAGATTGAACCTAGCTTCTTCATTCCATCTACAACCAAAACGTACCATCTTTAAGTACACTTCTGTTCTTGTATTAATCATCATAGCTAGCTAATTCATGGCAGCAAAGAGCATTCCTTCGACGATGAAGGGTTGGGCTTATACCCACGACGGGAAAGCCGTAAATGTCCTCCAATTTCATACAGATTTGCCGGTTCCAATTCCTAAAAATGACCAGGTTCTGATCAAGGTTATCGCCGCCGCTCTCAACCCCGTAGACGCCAAACGCATGCTCGGCTTATTCCGCTCCACTGATGCCCCTTTTCCGGTAAACCTCTCCGGCGTCCCAATTATTATATAGACACCTGTTCGGTAACATCGTTAGCTTATAACTAATTTTGGTTTATTTAATCTTGTTTTACTTGGTTAAATAATCAATTAACTTTTTGTAACAGCTTTGTTCCAAAATGTTAAAATTTAAAAAGCCGTTCAAAACATCTTTTTCAATCAGTTTTTTGAGAAATCAGCTAACAACTCATTAACTCATTAACTAACATGAAATATGATTATGCAGATTGTTCCGGGATACGATGTTGCCGGGGTAGTGGTGAAGGTAGGGAGCCAAATAACCAAGTTCAAAGTTGGTGACGAAGTCTACGGAAACATAAACGAAAATCCTATAGACCATCCCAGACAATTTGGTTCTTTAGCGGAGTACACTGCCGTGGAACAGAACCTCCTTGCTCTCAAACCCAATAATCTAAGCTTCCCCGAAGCCGCTAGCCTTCCACTTGCTATTGAGACCGCGTACGGCGGCCTCGAACAGGCCGGAATTTCCGCCGGAAAATCCGTTCTTGTTTTGGGCGGCGCCGGCGGAGTTGGAAGTCTCGTTATTCAGGTGGCAAAGCACGTGTTTGGTGCATCTGAAATTGCTGCAACCTCCAGCGCTAAAAAATTTGAGTTGCTGAAAAGGCTTGGCGCTGATAAGGTGATTGATTACACAAAGGAGAACGTGGAAGACTTGCCGCAGAAGTTCGATGTCGTCTATGATACTGTCGGTAAGATTAAGATTAATCGTCAAATTAAACTACCACAAACTAGGGTAGCACTGCGAAATTAGTCGGACTTTATTGATTTTCTTAGTTAAGACTTGTTTATCTATCACTGCTTGAAATTTAGCTATTTTCGACTAACCGTAAGTTGGTTGGTATTTTAATAAAAATCTCAAACTTATGGGTGGACTGAAAGTGGGTCTGAATTTCCATTCAAAACGCGGATGTTGGACGAAAATTTTATCCAACCTGTTGTGTTGGTTGGTAAACTCAAATTGATTGACGTGTAGAAATTAAAAATGGTAATTTCCGTCCAACAAAAGCTGTTGGATGGAAATTCACATGATTCAAGAAGTGTGAGTTATTCTCCAGAATTTCCATCCAATTTTTGTTCGTTGGATGCTATTCCAACAAAAAATAGTAATTGAATGGAATTTCTGACAAAGTTTTTTTTTTTTTTTTTTAAACTTTCCTTTTGGTTGGTATATTGGAAGGAAACCTCATTTCCAACCAATATATCAGGTTTTCCATTGATGGAGAACGCGCGGTTTCCAGCCGTGGATTTATCCCTTGTGATCCTTTCTTAACTAAGATCATCAGAATATGTTAAGGGCACGCCCTTAATAATGGTTGTGATTTTCTCACTTATTCAACCAAAAAAAAAAACAAAAACAAAAAACCCCATAAACTAGTTGTATTATGGCTGATAAAATGATTTGTTATGTGAAAACAGGGCAGTGTGAAAGGGCTGTAAAAGCAGTGAAGGAAGGAGGGAATGCAGTGGTGATAGTGGAAGGACCAATTTTTCCACCTGCTTCCTTTCATTTAGTGATTTCAAAGGGATCCATTTTAGAGAAACTTAAGCCATTCATCGAGGAGGGGAAAGTGAAGCCAGTGATTGACCCAAACGGACCTTTTCCCTTCTCCCAGGTTGTTGAAGCATTTGCCTACCTTGACACCGGCAGAGCCACCGGAAAAGTGGTTGTTCATCCAATTCACTGATTCCGATCCGACTGCTTAGCTTCCTCAGCTCCAAGATTTATCATGAATGCTACTAAGTATGGTCATTTCTTTTGTTTGCAAGAATAAAAATCGGATCTAATAATGGTTCGTTAATGTGATAATGTTATAATTATATGTAAGATTTCTGTCCACCTTTGTTAGTATGTACTTCAAATAATAAAAGAAAATTAGCACTTTTGGTTTTGCAGTTATTTTTGTTACTCAGTTTGGTCTCTCATTATCAATTTAATATGATCTTCACCACAGTTCAAAATTCAAACTCTAACTTGAAGACATAAACACAATCCAAATTGTATTACAATGACCAATTATATATGAGAGTTAATAGGTTTAATGCAAGTTTTAATACTAAAAATTTCTAGATTTTCAACCAGTCAAAATTTTATGATTTATTTATTTTTTTAACCATGATCTATAGTGGTCATAAAGGTGAAGTTTGAGAAGAAACCATGAATCAAGTATCACCAATGACAATATTTTAACCTCTCAAAATGAGGGAGGTTTCTTGTGCGCAGTAAGCTATAGCAAAGGTCTAGCATCTATTCAATTGAATTAACATGATTTACATCTTTTCATATGCTCTGTCGGGTCACGCAGGTCGGAGCATGAGGGACTCTTGCAGTTGGAAATTGGGAAGTAAATGATTAAAATTTTCAACCATTAAATAAAAGTGGGAAATTTGTCAAACCCAACAAGGACCAACTTTCTGTCCGTGCCCAATTTATAAGTATTAACTTAGAGACCAAATTAACAATAACATCCAAACAAAACTTCCCTAGTTTACATGTAAAGGCGTTGCGGTTGCGGACAACATTCTTAATCAAATCAAATGGTATGGGGTAAACCGGTGATTCGGTGGAAGATATGCCATCCCAGGTCATCCAAATCCCAATAATTAGCTAGCTAGACCCGGTTTTAAATCCGCCATTGCAAATGCATACCCGATCTAACGACAAGCCTCTGCAACCGGGCGTGGCGGGTCAGAAAACGAACCGTACATAACAGATCTAGCAAGAATCAGGTTCGCCGCCTCAGAATAGTGTACGCCATCCCAACTGATATGCCTTGACGGGTCACTACACGGGTCGCCATAACCCGTCTCGTTCGCCATCTGTTTCTTGCCACAGCAGCAGAAACTGAACGGGTCTTGGAAACCGTGGCTTCCGGCGTTGTTAACCACCGCGTACTTAGCGGAATACATGTCGACGACGGTGAAGACGGCCTGTGGGAGCTGCGCACGCAGCTGAAGAACGCGGGTTTTTAGCTGCCTGTTGAACTCCTGCGCCGCCCGGTTCTGTGTGGCGGCGCAGCCGGTGTTGTCTACGTTGTTGTGGTTGTCTTTGTTGTATGCCACGCTGGTTGGCAGGCACCCTATGGGACCTGTGTTGTGTATCCAGAAGTTCCTTGCACCCTCTCCGTATAGTTGCTGAGGGAACAATGCATGGAACCGGTCATTGGCATTAGGGGCATATATTGAGTTAAAGGATCAAAATATTGATTTATGTGGTGACAACAAGCTGATCAGCTATAAACAACGATTTAAGTTGCTGGTAATTTAGTAACCACAAGATTAATTACTCCCAGAAATAATACTATTAAAGTGAGCTGAAATCTACTAACACGATTTAGGACTACATGGCCCTCCTAAAAACAGACATAACGGGCCTGGCCCACTAAGGCCCACAGTCAACGGGCTAGGCCTTTTTTTAATATATATACAATGTGTACTGTGTACACATGAATATATATATAATTTAAAAAGTCCGCCGGACCCGTCAACCGGCTTAGGCGGGTTATTAGGATTCATGCAACTCTAGCTGCAGACTTAATTGGTTGGCTTGTCAAAGATTAGGTCCGTAGTGGGATAGATCAGCCCGCTTTGACAGTACTACTCAAAGCAACAACTTATTGATTTTCTTAATTTGAGATGGTAAGTTATTATATTGACAGTTGTCTATGCTATCGGTCACACAGTTTGCATGATAATCATAAGGTTACACTCAAGAGAGCGACCTGGCCTATTAGTTTTATTGAATTAAGACTAAGGTTACAATGAAGAATTTAATGTGCACATTTTGGTGGTAAGTTTCTTCTTGATCCAAAATCTTATTTATATTGCAAGGGGATAGATGATTCATATGTATTAATGTAATATGAGTAAAAATGACTTACATAAAGTGCTTGGGAAAATTTGTCCATCATTTTCGGGATGGATTGGAGGGTTTGTGATACGTTGGAGTACTGGAAACCATGGGAGAGGTCGTTCTGTCCAATGTCGAATGTGTAAAGTGACTTGGAGAACTCTTCTGGTCTCGGAAGAACGTCTTTGTACACTTGATTTGTGTCTGCAGCACTCACAGAAAAATTGTTGAGTTTATTAACCAAAAAATTTCTTCATTTTGCTGGAGAAATGGAAAACTGTTTACCAGCAAGCTTATTATAGAGCGCAATTGTGCGTTTCTTGAATTGGATGAACTGAGAAATTTGAATATCCAAGAAAAATGGGCTATAGCCGCCGGGAAGTATGGACGAACCGGCGGTCGCAAAATTTGCGCCGTGCCGGAAACTTGTGCCGATGGAGTCCAGATACGCATTTAAGTATTGCAAACCTAAATTCTCAGCTGCATTTATAGTCACAATGCACAAAGTAAAAAATTTTACTGTAAAAAAGTTGTTTGGAATTGAAAACATGTGCTCCATCTCATTAAAAGTTAAAATATACGATCAACAGGTGAATCTCAGCCTAAGTTTTGAGGATAAAAAATGATTACCAATGAAGTCTATGACGAGACGGCCGTCACAGTATCTGCCGGAAGGTTTACCGAAGAACGTTTCACCGTTGGGAGGCCGCACCTCTCCCAGCGCGGCTGAGCGTCCTCCGGTGTCGGAATTTGAGTCGCCGAAGTTGTAAACCGCCGGGAACCAACACCTTCTCTGTGGAACACCGCCACCGCCACCTCCGCCAAATCCATTGACCAAACAGCCCATTAATCCAAGGCTCAGCACCATCTCAAACACCAATATTCTCTTCCAAATCTCCATGCCTGATTCTATCAGCTCTTCATTTCTTTGAGTTGCTATATATGCGTTGTATATATATAAAAGCCCATGATTGATGGCATGCCACCACCATCGATTGCTTCGTAACGTTTTCCTATTAGTAATTATTGTTATTATTAGGATTATAATAATATTTAAGTCTTCAATTAATATAGTTCAAATATTTGGTTTGATTAAATCTTGAGTAAATTAGTTACTTGTGACAAAGGTGGCTCAAACAAATAGAGATTATATTTTTACTTACTGCACATAATAAGCCTCTTGCATTTTGAGAGGTTGCTTTTACACTGTCATGAGACTCGATCATTGATTTCCTCACTCATTAGATTAGTCGAACTACTCATGCAGAATGATAATTGATTACTTACATTGATGTGATGTTGGTATAAAGTTTCAATATTCAATTTTAACCACTCATACATCATTTAAAGTATAAAGTTGAAAGTGAAACTATTTTATGTTTTCGTTGATTCTATATCAACCCGAAAAAGCCAGACTCCTAATTGATTCTGACTAGAGATTAATTAATTAGTCTGAATTATCTTTTTATCATGCATTTATGTATTTACGTGAATTTGTGCTTAATTACATGTTATCTCTTTCTTCTGTTTTCCCCCTCATTTTGCAAAAGGACAACCTTTTTGTTCCTTACCTTCGCACCCAAGTTTCGAGAAAGAACAGGAATTATTGCTACAAGTATGTTCTTTTTCTTTTACCGTATGCGCTTTTTCAATTATAGTATGTTACTTATGTTATACGTTTATGGATCAAGGTTTAGCAATCATGAAACTCATAAGCCAAAGATATGGTGGCTAAATCATCTGCCATTATGATGTATCAAAGCCCTGTATATTACGCAATGGTAAATAATTGATGTTGTATGCCTAGAGAGTTGTTAAGCTGGAAAAAAAAAAAGTCATTTGAGTGTAGTGCTGACTTTTCACATTTGATCTTCGTCTTTTAATTTAGACAAATGTGACACCTTTAACTATCAAAATATTTTCATCAAAAGTCTTTCCGTCACTTTAGTGTTAATTCCACGTTAACTCAATTTTCTTTTATCACTTGTAACATATGCAAAATCCATTAAAAACTTTACAAAATCCATTAAAATTTCTTTTTTCGTTTTTGTTTTTTTAAAAACACATTAAAACTTATCTTTACAATCCAACTATTGTTGCTCATAATTATAACTTCGCAATTCTTATAAGTTATAATTCATTCTTAAAATTAATAATCATAATTATTCTAGAGAAAATTTAAAAAGTTACAACATATTTTTATTAGGTGCGTTCATACAAACTTGCATTGTGACACTAACTGAATCAGTTTAAACAAAAAAAATGTTACTCCGTAATAAATAATTTTATAAAAAGTTAACTTAAAACTTACTATCTTTGTGTCTACGAATGTATCTAACCCGACTCATATTTATTATGGATAGGGCCTGTGGTCCAATAATGTTATCTACGATGTGGGCCCATCGACGGACTAGTGTAGAAGTCTCTATATCTGACGGAGAGGAACTCAATCCTACGGTGCAGAATGAATCTGAAAGCTTTCATACTCAAGCTAGCAATCCCATTCATGGCTCAACAACCACAAATTGGGCTTTTGAAATAAGCGGGCCCAGAACTCAATTTAAGGCGCATCGTAACTCCATGCGCGCGACCGCACATTACAAGGAAGCACGTTGACAGCTCACATCATACATAACCGGAAATATAACCAATTCTATATTTCTATTCGCTCCTCTGAGTTTCTCTCTCTCTTTCTCTCTCTCAGTCAACTGTTGCTTGCTCGGAAATGGCTTCGTGCTCGCACTCGCTGATTTCGTCTTCCTCTTTCTTCTCCGCGAATCGAGCTCGAGCTTTTTCCCGCTCCTCGCCGTCGATCAGCTCCGGATTTTCGCTCTGTAAGCCCCTATTTACTCGCCGGAACCCTAGCATTACAGTTTTTGCATGTCGACGTAGCTCCTCCGATGAGGACTCGCGGTCCAGTAAGCTTTTGGATACTATCTTCGTGGCCTGCACTTCCGCCGCCTTGTCTCTATCGTTGTTCCTCGTCGATGTCGATGCCGCATCCGCCTTCGTAGTCACTTCGCCGAGGAAGCTGCAGACTGATGAGCTGGCTACCGTCCGGCTTTTTCAGGAGAATACGCCTTCCGTTGTCTATATAACTAATCTCGCTGCCAGGTGATTCTCTATATGCTTATTGCGGCTCCGGTGATCGTGATTCCGAGAATATCAGGATTCATTAGCAAAATTGCTATGTAGTTTCTAGAATATGATTTTGTAAATGTAGCTCTTGTTTCGTACTTGATTCTGTTTGGAAATTAAATTAGTTCCTTGAATTTCTTTCTATATACACCAAATCAAAATCAACTTGTTTAGTGGANTACTTAAATGCTAGAGATGATTGAACCATTAAAACTTAAAGTCTTACCTACACTTGGTCACTTGAGTTGGGAAGTAAGTGAATGGGAACCTTAGATCACAAGAGCTAGACTTAGCAAATTTCTTCCTTCTTCTACTTTGGTGTAATTTCGAAAATTGGAGTGGAGAGAAGAGGGAAATGATCACATTTGCTAGGCTAGGCTTTTCTCCCTTCTTCTTAGTGTAAATCCGAATGGGAGTGAGGGGGTGAGGGAGTGAGGTGAGTGATTAGGTTAGATTACTCTTGAAGATCAAGAAATCAAGTACAAGCCACCATACTTCATTAAATGCTACAATCAAGATCAAATCTTACTCTAGGATTGTATTGCCACATGTCAACACCCTATTAATCCCTTATGAAGATATTAGTTCACTTGATCAGTTTAAGCTTAAATCAGATGAATGTTCGGAGGATTCTAATACCAAAATTATCGTAAAAATATTCCCGTCGCAAATCACCAATTTTGGGAATTTTCCGATAATCCGCTAAATTTAGGTTCAGAGTCCGTAACAATTTATCCCTTACAGTCCATTAAACGTTTCTCTTGAACAGTTGAACTAATTAAAAATTCCGGCCTAATCGCATGATACTTAATAATCCCAATTCTGGAAAATTCGAATTAAATCTCCGCCCTTAGAATTTCTTCGGTTCGCAACCGATACATAGTTCGCAGCTTATCGATAATTAATCCTTACGAGAAAAATTATTATTTCAAGCATCGAACCGTCTTCTCTTAAATGTCATAGCTTAAAAAAAAAAATTATACCGCTATTCTCGAACTTTAACCTTGTCGTAAAAACCGAGGGGTTACAGGCCGGCCGCCTAGCGCCTAACTCGGCCGACTGGGCCGAGTTGTCGGCCGACTAGGCCGAATTTGACCGAGTTAACTCGGTCAACTCGGCAGAGTTAGCCGAGTTAACTCGAGCGAGTTGGCCTTGTTAATTTTATTATTATATTTATATATATTTAAATTTATTTATTTATATAAGTAAGAAAAGTAAGAGTTATGTATATAATAATATATATAATATAATATATGACATACACCACACACATGAATTAATTTTTTATTTTTATAGGTCACCGCCTAGAACCGCCTAGGCGCTAGGCGCTAGTCTACCGCCCGACTAGCGCCTATCGCCTATTGCAACCATGTTTATTATATTGTTAATCTTGTCCTTTCTTAATCAGTATTCAGCTCCATAATTAAGAGTGCATAATGAGTCATATTGTGGTCTCCGACCCTTCTATTATTGCATTTTTTTTTGTTTTGTAGATTTTGTTTTTGCTTTCTCAGTATTTTCCATGGTTAATAATAATGCGTAATGAGTCATGCAGTGGTCTACCACCGCCACTACAGTTTTTCATCTCATTTGTCATGACACCTATAATTTTGACCTTTGCAACCTAAATGTATCTATGAGGCAAGATGGCTGTCAATGAGGAAGAAAATAACACAGTCGAGTGGGTGGTTGGATTAAAAGACAAAAGGATCAAGAAGAAGAAAATTAAACAAAAAAAATGGCAAACTCTTAATTTGATTAAAATTTGAAATCCGTGCTTGATTGTCCCCATGGCCCCCCTTTTTAATTTTTGTCGGCAAACTTTATTATGTATAATATACAAATCAGACCCACGGGAGTAGTTGAATACTTGTCCTTAAGCAGTCGGAAAGTGTATGTCCAATAATCGACAAGGACAAATTAGGTAGCTATTATTGCAATGTACAACAATATAAACACAAAGTACAATAAAATTCGCCTTAAACAACAAATCTATTCTTCACCTCATATATTTTCGCGCCTCAATTTCTGTCCGGAAGAATGAAAGAAACAAACATATATTTTCATGTCTCTCTCTCTTCGTCTACACAGCACAAGGAACACAAATATATATAGGTACATAGTGTGAATGGAAAGATGATTGCTAGGTGGCCACTAAGAATAATAAAAGCAATAGTTTTAGGTAAAAGAAACAAAATAGATGAGGAAAGATAATGTTATCAGCACATTAATAATAATAATACAAATATACAATGATAATATATTATCATCGCGTGGAAGTACATCAACACTAAAACCCACGAACCTGTAGAGATGCGCTGATCGGGGGACGCAGTCAGAAAACCAAGCTGGAAGGAGCTAGGTGGAGACAACGGCAAACGGCCAGACGTTTTTGAGTTTACCTGCGAGTTATCTCCCGTCGTTTTTGCTATGGTTTCATTTCAAAATCAAAAGAGAGCAGTCAGAAGGTCTGAATGTCCAATGTCTGATTATTAGTACATCTTTTTCAATAATGAATAGTGAGAGAGGGAAAAAAAAATAAGAATCCCCATGAATGCGTCGGCTGTAATTTTTTTTTCCTCTACTAACTTTTGGATCCTTCTCAATTACATGCAAAACATATTTAATTCCCTATTCTTCCTTCTTTTTTGGACAAATGCTCCATGCTTACTATTCCTCCACTTTTGCTATCTCTTTTTTCCACTAACTTTTCGCTATTTCTCAATCACAAAACATATTTAATTTCCTATTCAATTTCAACATATTTTTATCCCAGCAGGGTGATCTGCATTATTTTTCATCACCCCACACAACTCTCCGTGAATAAATATGATTGGATGGTAATATAATCTAAAATACAAGTAAATTTTGAAGAAAAAAAATATATATTATCTAAGAGAGAACTTAATTACGTTCTTGGAAGATCAGAATCTATCCTTTGTAGCTTCTCGGAGTGTTTTCTCAACTTGCTTAATTCGAAGGCGGAGTTCTCTTATGAAGTGAGGGTTACTTCTTGTTGCACAGAGCAAAAGATAGACCTTTGCCCTGATGACTTGATCCCCAAGCTGGTGGACACGAACATCTGTAAAAATATTCACTCTGCTTCTCAGTTTTACTACATCATTGCCACCAAAGTTCTGAAAATTTTGCCGATAACGTATTCTTTCCAAGTAGCACAAATTTAAAAAAAAAAAAAAAAAAAAAATCGGAACTTAGTACATCTAATCTAAGAATTGCAATAAGACCAAGCTTAGAATATGCCCGTGGCCCTAACACCCTCGCCCATCGCCGTGTCACCGGTTGGCGTTGGTCACTGCGTCACGCACCCGCGCATGGCCGAGTCGCCGGTCGCCACCAATCTATTAAAAAGTTCATTTTAACTCCCGTCCCAGTCGCTGGTCAGGCCACCAGACGTACCTAGCTTGCGTAACTATACGTCGGCTGTCGTTACTCAAACCCACGATCCTGTAGAGATATCACGTACGAATTGAAGTGTGTATGTGACGAACCTGAGTGTGATGAAGAACAGAGAAAAAACAACAATTTTTAAATTGAGTAAGAAAACCAGACAAATTCTAAAAGCATCTAATTTGAAGAGAAACAATAAACCTGTTCTTTGATTGTGACAATTTTTCTCTGCTCATCATCCAACAAGCCTCCATATGGATCAACCTCTTCTTCTTCTTCTTTATCTTCGCCTTCTTCCCGTTCCATACGGATCAGCCTCTTCTTCGCCTTCTTCCCGTGCAGGAGTATAAAGAAACAAAATGGATAACCAAAATCCAGAGAAAAAAAAAATCAAGCGTGGGTGACAACTTGCTGTAAAGAATAAAGTCACATTTGGAAATTAGCTAAGGTTTGGAGCCAAGGTTTTAGCTAAGGTTCTAGCTAAGGTTTTAGCTAAGGTTCTAGCTAAGCTTTTAGCTAAGGTTTTAGCTAATTCTTAAGCTAAGGAATTAAAGAATTGTGTCAGGAAGCAGATTTGTATTAAATGTCTGCAGGAATTGCAAATCTCAATGCACACAATTCTAGGCACAAATCTAAGGCTAATATTCATTTGGGTTTGCTATAAATAGGCAATCCATTGTCATTGTAAATCATCCCATCTCAGATAGAAATTCGTAGCATAGCAAAGTATCTTTAGAGAGAGATAGGGNGACCGTCGAACGTCATACTACCAGCGTCAGGTTGTCTTCTAACATCTGCTCGTCTCCGGATTGGTCGTCTACACAGTAGAAGAGCATGCAGAACCTACTTCTGTTGCCTCCTCGCAAAGCTTTTACAACAACAACCTTGTTTTCCATCCCCACAAGCTCTGCTCTCTTCTCTCGCAGTACTAGTGTTCGTAGGTTGCAAGTACAGACGTACAGTGGAATTTCACTTTAGTTGAGGGGTTTTGCTTTCTTTCCCACTTTTTTTCCGCCAAGGAAAAGGGGGAATTCTAAATAAGGCTGGCTGTGAGCGTTTAACACGATGCCTTTATACGTTTTTTTGGGCGCAATCCCCATAAATCAGCTCGGACGCTTCCCTGCTCTTTTTTAGTCTCGTGAGGAAGATGACTGTTTGTCTTGGAGAATATGACCAGACTTGTGGCTTTTAGGCGGCATCAATGGCGGATAGTGGAAGCTACAATCTTCATTGTTCAACACCCCGCTGGAGTCACTGTCTGATGAACCGTCTTTGAAATTCATTAAGGCCTTGTTTGGTAAATAATCAGCCTATCAGTCAATTTTGGCTTATTTGATCACTATTAGTTTTTTGGTTAATAAACTTTTTATAATTCTAAAATACTAAAATTCAAAAGGCTATTCAAAGCAGCATTTTCAATTAGTTTTTGAGAAAAAAAATTATACCAAACAGCTATCAGCTAACAGCTAATTTATCAAACAACTTTTTTCAATCAGCTAATGTTATTAACAAATCATACCTTCTAACCCAAACAGCCAATAACCATTTACCAAACAGGGCCTAAATCTTTGGTCTCCGATGACAATTGTAATAAACCGTAGTTTGTTGGAGCGGATGGATCTTGGTTTTCGTTGGCAGAGTGATTGCATTCTTTATTTTCGTTGGAGAAAAACGACCGGCGAAGGTGACGGCCGTTTTCCGGCGAAGGTGGCCGTAAGTTGAATTTTCTGGGCATTGCATAGTTGCATGAGTTTAAGAGACATTTATTATAGTTGGCATTAAATTAATGTTTAATTTGTAATTTTTAAAAAATAATTATATAATTACTTATTGTAGACTTGTAATTGGTATGGTATTATGCATTAGATACTACTTTTGGATAGAATCTATCTACTATACTAATAAGAGCCAAACAGAGTTAGGCCTAAAATCGGTAGAAAAAATGGCGGTCAAATTATTTAATCAAATGGATGGTTCAGATGAATTATTTAATCAAATAGATGGTTAAGATAATTCAGATTAATATTATTAATAGAGATTACCTAATTTAACCTTACATTTCTGATTATCCGTTAAGTTTTCCTTTAAATATTCTCTTCTCCGTTAATATTCCGTTAACTTTTAACTTACCCATTAATTTCTATAAGATAGATCTTAGGTTCGAACCTCATCTTAATCAAATTTGACATAATGAAGTTTCTCACTCTATTTACTCTTATTAAATTACTAGTTTT
>CM008341.1:2946359-2958197 GCA_002525835.2 Ipomoea batatas | reverse complement strand
CCTCACAACTGTGTGGACCTTGATCTGAAAACGACGCCATTTCTTTAAGTAAAAAATGGACAGATGTTATATTTAACAAATCTCGTATTTCTGGTGTTTCAAAACAAAATGAAACTATTGTATCTAAAATGAAACTAAATAACTTGTCTCACATATTGTGTTTATATTATCAAATGAAAATTTAATTGAATTGAAATGATACTTTAGTTGTGCTGAAATGAAGCTACAATATGTATAAAAAGAAACTGAATAATATGTCTCACATATTGAGTGTATATTGTCAAATGAAACTGTAGTTATATCAAAATGATTAGTTGTGTTGTAATGAAACTACAGTGTATATAAAATGAAATTGAATAACATGCATCACATATTGAGTGTATATTGTCAAATAAAACTGTAGTTATATCAAAATGATACTTTAGTTGTGTTGTAATGAATCTACAGTATATATAAAATGAAACTGAATAACAGTTTCACATATTTGAGTATATATCATTGAATTATGTTCGTATTTTTTTTATGCCCATAAAGTTTTTTATTATATCATAAATATTGTACTTTAATTGTGAGGTGTGGTATGTTGTGAATAGATTATAATTTGTACTACCATACTTTAATTTTCAGGCTGGGAAAATAAATATTTTATTAAAAATAATCATAATTAACAGTGATTTTTTTAAAAGCTGCCGTTGAAAGGTTTTTAAAAATATATTAAAATGTAGGATTTTGTTTTTATTAATAGTTTCGATTTCGATTGCGTTGTAGGGAAATATATGTACTGTATTATAACGATTAGTAATTTTAATTTAGAATTGTATTACGAATAAGAAAGTAAAAAAGAATATATTTTATTAGGAATTCTATTACCACATTTTAATTTACAATTGTAGTACGAATAAGAATGGTATTACCATATTTTACAATATTACGTAAACCTTAATAGTATAAGAGTGTTTTAGGCGGGAAGTTAAAATTGATGATTTTGTTTTTATTAGCAGTATAGATAGATTGTGTTGGTAGGAAGTATATGTACTATATTATAACGATTACTAATTTTAATCTAGAATTGTATTACGAATATGAAAGTAAAAAAGAATTTGTTTTATTAGGAATTCTATTACCACATTTTAATATAATGTATAATGGTAGTACAAATTGGAATTGTATTACCATATTTTAAAATATTACGTAAACCTTAATAGTATAGGAGTGTTTTAGGTATAAAAGTATAATTGCACAAATATTAGTATAATTGCCTAACAATAATTGTCTAGTAATTATTATGGTAATTAAGCTAAACATGGTCGTTGGATTTATTTTTATAATAATTACAATTAAATTATTTTATCTTTTTGTTCACATATTTATTTTAGTAATAATATAATTACATATCGATTTTTAAAGATAATTTGCAGATAAATGAGTCATATATTATTCAATTAATTGAGTGATACTTTTGCACTGATCTTATAATCAAATAAATGTACACTTTCAAATATTAGAATTGTTTATAATTTCATCTTTAATTTTACTATCTAAATATATAATAAAAAAATTTACCACTGCATCGCATGAGTAATTGGACAATTATTTGCTCGAATTCAAGCAAGGATAACATCATAAAACATAATCGATTCAATCCATTTCATCAATTGCACTATATAGTATTCGTTGTTATAATTTATATAATTGTATATCGATCAAAATATTCTTAAAATATTATAACAAATTCATTATGTGCAACGCACGAGCGAAAATACTTGGAACTATAATTTAGTGGTGTTGTAATAAGACTACAGTGTGTATAAAATGAAATTCAATAACATGTCTCACTGTAATAAGACTATTGTATGTATAGTGTCAAATAAAATTGTAGTTGAAATAAAATGAAACTTTAGTGTGCTGAAATAAAACTAAAATGTATCTAAAATGAAACTAAATATGTTATACAAATAGAATTAATTACACAAAAACGAGTGACATTTCTTTTCATTAAAAGAAATAACACAATTCTTGATCATGATCCACACAAATATGTGGACTATAATCCACAGTGAAATTTGCCGGATAACAAGGGGCAACAGTTGTTATACCGTGGACTATGGTCATGTCTGATACTGCAGTTGTGTTGAAGATATTGCAATTGCGTTGAAAGGAAATTGCAGTTGCGTGGAACTGAGGCCGTTTCATCCGTTTGGAACTGCAGTTGTGTTGAACTGATACTACAGTTGTATTAAACTGATACTGCATTTGTGTCGAACTGATACTGCAATTGCGCGGAATGAATACCGTTGTTTTCATTAATCAAAACGACATTGTTTTGATGTCGCGGTCCACAGTATAATTTGCGAGGGGTAGAGCATTGTGATAACCCAAATACGGAAAACGTGCAAACAATTATTTCAAAAAAGGAAAAATATTCTTTAAAAAAAAAACAAAAACAAACAAACAAACACCTGCAAAATCCTGTATTGATTGCTCTCGTACATTACTATTTCACATGCAATTCTCTTTCCTGGTTTACGTTAGGTAAATAAAATTACAATTATGACCCATCATTGTCGCATCCTCAGGAAACAATTAAGGCCCATACAACTTACTGCTCCGTCCCATTTTATTTAGGAAAATACTAGAGTTTATTATCGAAATGGTCCCTCGACTATTGTGAAATTATCAATTTGGTCCTCGACAATTATTCGTGATCAATTAAGTTCCTCGACTTTGAAAAATTTAACCAATTCGGTCCTCCGTTTATTTTTCCGTTAAACATTTGTTAAATCGGGACTAAATTGGTAATTTTTCTATAGTCAAGGGACCAAATTGGTAATTTTGCTATAGCCAAGGGACCATTTCAGTGAAATATTAATTACCAATTTAGTCCCTTGACTATAGCAAAATTACCAATTTGGTCCCCTAATTATAGCAAAATTATCAATTTGGTCCCGATTGGTAATTTCGCAATAGTCAAGGGACCATTTTGGTAATAAACTCAAAATAGTATATGTACTCTAATTTTCTATCTCAACTTTTATTCCTACACATAAAATTTTGATGTATACATTTATATATGAGACCCACATGGAAAAAGTAATGTATCAGTGTCTGCCACATCAGGAAGTAAAATTTAAGAGTAAGATTTGAAAATTCATATAGTAGAATTCCTTTATTTATTCTACTTACTATTCATTGATCAAACTAATTATTTTTCTTTGTTTTTTTAGTATTTTTTTTATTTATTTTTAAATTTATTTATTTTTTGGTTAATAGTACTTTTAGTGTAATTTCTAAATATATAAATTTTGTATACCAATACTCATGGTTGAAAAAATCGCTAGGCGCTCCCCGAGCGCCTAGGACGCCTAGCCGGGGATTAATTGGCGCCTAGGCGTCCGTGTATTTTTTTATTTTATTTTTTATATTTTAAAAAGTTGTTTAAGTATTTTTAATTTTTTAAAGACTAATAATTATAAATTATATAATACTTTAATAGTTAATACTAGAATATTTAATATTAACCTAAAAAATATCTAAAGTTTGTATAATTTAGGATTATTTCGCTCAAAACGATGTTGTTTTGAGTTAAATAACCCATTAAAAAAAGAACAATAATTAATCGACCGACTAGTCGGCCTAGTCGGTCTAGTCGACGCCTAGGCGGTGCTTTATTTGGCGGCCTAGGCGGTCGGCTAGCCGGCCAGCCGCCTAGACAAACATTTAATGTGATACGCTAGGCGGGGATTAATCGACGCCTAGGCGGGATTTTTGCAACATTGCCAATACTAAACTTAATATTATGAAAAATTGGAGTACAAAGGAAGTACTTTTTTGGCACATGATAAATAATATAGGGAAAATTCTATTAGGAGAAATCTCAATCAGTTGTTATACGGTGCGTTGTTTGTACTATTGTTTAATACGGTGTCATTTTTATGTTATCCTGAACCAATGACGTATCACATTAAATATATGTATATTATCAAATGAAAATGTAGTATAAAAAAAAACTAAAAATATAGAGCTCATACAATAAAATATATTTTTAAATGAACTTAAAGTGTAATTAAAATGATACACCAACATTACTATAATGAAATTAGTATTTGTTAAAAATGAAACTAAAAAGCAAAACTCATATAATAACATATATTGTCAAATTAAACTAAAATGTAATTAAAATAATACGACGTTGTTTTACTTCATAGTCTACGATGCTATATGGACAAAGATCCACCGTAAAGTTTGTCAATCTCAACTAAGGCAAATTTTTAGTTTAGGTGAACTTAATAGGTTATTGGTTCAGATATACCTTTAGTTATGTTATATACGGATATGAATTTGGTTCGGATATCAAATATAAAAATCTTACATATATTAGACTTAAAAGTAAAAATTATATTTATTCAATTTAAACCAAACATATCTAAAAATATTTTAAATATAAGATTTTAAAATCACTTAAAATTAAATTTGTGTTAATTTTATAACGTTAGTCTAAAAAAAAAAAGTAAATTTGAAAAAATTAGTAATATTAGTAAACAAGTTTTCTAGACATAAAACAAAAAATAGAAAGTAGATAATGAAAACTGAAATATTAGAAAACATAGAATAGTTTTCCGAAATAAATGGGCCCCAAGCGTATTAGCGTGCTTGAAAGTTGATCTATGGCCTCTCAATGAAAACACCAATTGCTTGTATTAAAGTTACTGTAACGAATATAGAAAGAAGTAATGTATTACTACGTAGTATTATTAAGTCTTTGAGTACAAGATTTAGACTATGACCCCTCTCCTATCTATCCCAATGGCTCATCTTTTATACTATACCGTGATCACTAAGTATAATGATTACACAATAATGCATGGGCACAACGGTCCCTAATAAGTAGAATAGTTCCTCTCAGTAAGTGGCATGACTGCTCAGTAATTGAGGCGCTCTTCTCCATATAAGTGTGCACTAGCCCTTCATAACTCTTGCTCTTTGATGAGGCGATGCTCTAATAACTGCATTGGACTTTGCGTTAAGTGCATTGTTCCACTTGCTCTCTACTTGACCGTTACTATTTAATAACTATGTTAATTGTTTTTACTCTTCCAGATTAGACCAATAGTGTTCCGGATCGTGTCTAGTACCTTGTCCAATTATCCATCAAAGTAAAACCCTAACTGAATTTAAATTTTTTTTGTTAGTTTTGAAACTAAAAGTATGACTTATTTGAAAACTTAGAGGATATATTATACAATGACAAAATGTTGGGCACTAAAATGACTAGTTTAATAGATTAAAAAATGCATTTTTTCCCTTTTTAATTTAAAAAATATATAATAATGCAGGGGTACGGTTGACATTTCCATCAACATGCATTTCCTTTCATTATAAAAGAAGAGGCTCTGTTAAGATTTTGTGCAACCCATCCCAAACCATGGATTTCTTCTCTCTTCCATGCAATAATATTACAATTCCCACTTTAGCATGCACCTTAGTGCTTCTCTTCTTTCTATGCAAGCTTTTCCATGCAATAATGTACAAACCCAATAACCAAAAACTAGCCCCAGAGCCCTTAGGTGCTCTCCCCATAATCGGCCATCTCCACCTTCTCATGGCCGGCGGGAAGCCCCCTCACTTGATCCTAGCATCCATGGCCGACAAGTACGGCCCAATCTTCCGAATCCGACTGGGCGCCCAACAAACCTTCGTCATCAGCAACTCCAAAATAGCCAAAGAATGCTTCACAACAAACGACAAGCTACTCGCCACTCGCCCCAAAGCCCTCGCGTCGGAGATCATGGGCTACAACTACAACATCTTCGCCATCGCCCCCTACGGCCCCTACTGGCGCCACATCCGCAAGACCGTCGTCCTGGAGCTTCTCTCCGGTCGGAGAATGGAGCTTCTGAGACCCAAGAGAGAATCCCACGTCAGAAAATCCATCAAACGTACGTTCCAATATTGGTCCGACCACAAGGACGCGGCGACTGGGGCCGTGACCGTGGAAATGAAGCAAACGTTCGATAGGGTTGTGACCAACATGTTGGTCTCGATGTTGTTCGGAGAGGACGAGGTTGAGGAAGAAGGGAAACTGGATAAGTCCATTCACAGGCTGTTTCGGCTGTTCGGAGAGCCGGTGGTGGCGGATTTTATCCCGTGGCTTAGGTGGTTGGATATTGGGGGACACGAGAGGGCTATGCGGCAAACCGCCATGGAAATGGANAACTTCGTGAACAAGTGGATGGAGGAGCACCGGAGAAACAGGAATTTTAAGTCTAAGGAAGAAGAAGACTTCATGGACGCCATGTTATCGCTATTTGATGGTGTGCCCAATCAGAGTCTTCCACGTGGATATGACACTGATTGTGTTATCAAATCTACTTGCTTGGTACGTATATAAACCTGCCTTTTTTACATTTTTAATTTTGTACTTCAGTCTAATTTTATTTGTCCTTTTGCAAATACTCATATAAAGATATTGAGACTAAAATTGGGTGAAAATAAAATGTATTTCGTAATACTTGTTGACTCAAAAAAATATTGTGGTTTTTGTTTGGTAGAGTTCAGTTTACAACTTATAATTTATTTTGAACTATAAATAAACTATAAACTCTGTGTGGTAAAATATTGAGAGTTTAAAAATAATAGCTTATTTTGAAATATTACCGTGGCCCTGTTTGGTAAATGGCTGTTGGCTGATTGGGTTGACTGTTTGGGTTAGAATGTATGATTTGTTGATAATATTGGCTGATTGTAGAAAGTTGTTTGATAAATTAGCTTAGCTGATAGTTGTTTGGTATAATTTCTTTTCTCAAAAAGCTAATTGAAAAGGCTGCTTTGAGTAGCCTTTTGAATTTTAGCATTTTGGAGTTACAAAAAGCTTATTAACCAAACAACTAATAGTGGCCAAGTAAGCCAAAATTGACTGATAGGCTGATTATTTACCAAACAGGGCCCATAAGTAGTGTTTTATCTTTATTAATTTACAAAAATGACATCATCTATCAATTATTAATTTACCAAACATTTTAATTTCAATTACTTAGCTTATTAGCTACTAGCTTTTCAGCTAGCTTTTGAAATCAATATGGTCTCATGCAAGACAAAAAAATGATAAATGATATTCATTCTATATGATCTTTTGAGTTTAATCCGTTAAAAGTGAAGTGCCTTACCTAATTGTTATATAATTTAGTATTAATGCATAAATATTATACGTTAGGAGACATTTACACATTTCTTTGAATAATAAATATTAAAAATTGAGAAATATGAATAATCTCTCTCTCTCTTTAAAATTTCATTATTTTTTTGGTCTTCTATAGAAAAACTGAAGCTGTGTTTTATGGATTTTGTGTGTTGAAATGTTCTAATTAGCAATACATTTTGCAGACCATTTTGTTAGCTGCCACCGACACAACTAGCATAACATTGGCATGGGCTCTTTCACTAGTACTAAACAACTACAAAGTGATGGAGAGGATTCAAGATGAGTTAGACACTCATATTGGAAAAGAAAGATGTGTCGAGGAATCTGACGTAAAGCAATTGATTTACCTACAAGCTGTGATTAAAGAAACGTTGCGATTATATCCGCCCGCCCCGCTTGCGTTACCTCATGAAGCCATAGAAGATTGTACTATTGATGGCTACCACATTAAAAAGGGCACCCGAATAGTGCCAAACTTTGTGACAATCCATCGCGATCCATTGGTTTGGGCAAATCCGAATGAGTTTATACCCGAGAGATTTTTAACTGATCACAAAGACGTTGATGTTAGGGGTAACCATTTCGAGTTGATTCCATTTGGCAGTGGTCGAAGAATGTGCCCTGGGATGTCTTTTGGCTTACAAATTGTTCAGTTAACACTGGCTAGCCAAATTCATAGCTTTGATATGAAAAGGTTATCAAATGAACCAATCGATATGACTGAAAGTGTTGGATTAACTAATCACAAGGCCACTCCACTCGAAGCCCTCCTTGTACCGCGCCTAGCTTCAAATTTATATGGTTGAGCAAAAATTTGAGACTAGACATGTTTCACTAGGTGTGATAATCAGACTAGACATGTTTCACTTGATACTACTTGGTTGGTCATCATATGTGAACATATAGGATGATTCATGTAATAGTTTACCTTAATGTGAATCTTTGTATCATGTAATGCTTTTTCATGTATCGCATACCATTTCTACTATGAATTTAAGAATTCTTCTACATACACTAGTGGTGCACAAATTGATTCTTGAAATAATTGGGATGTTTCACTTACCTTGCAAGTTTAAACTTTTGCTAGTGTTAGGTTAGTTGCTCAAAAATATTGTTGAAATTAAAATTGTCAAAATCATTGTTACCACTTCTAGCTCCAACACATCTTAAGAAAAATAGGAGGGGCTATGGTGACAGCTATGTTAATTATTAGAGACAAGTTTGCAGGTTGTGATGATGGCAATAGATTTTTATTGAGAGTTTTTGTCCATAGTACAACATCTATTATAAATATCTTCACCATGAAGTGTTATTTGGTCACAATTGAATCCAAATAAATTGAAGAATTTTTCTTTTTTCGGGTGTGGACAATATTTAATCAAGAATTGATAAATGTAATAACTCTGAATTAAATAAATTAAAGAATAAAAATTAGCTTCTTTGGATTGTTGGTCGAGCCAAAATTTTTATTATTTGGTTCAACCTAATCCAATCCATATTTTAATTGGTTATTGATATATGTGCAAATTATTGTGTGGACCGTGGTTATATGTGGACCACGGTCCAAAACAACGTCATTTTTATGTTAAAAAAATAATTCCTTGCTTCGCACGCGTGTTAGAATAATAAACATTATGCGGTAAGATAATTTATTCTATGAGTTAGAATAATTTACTTTATGTTTTAGAATAATATACTTTATATGTGTTAGAATAATGCAATTTTTAGGATAAGATAATGTATTTTATGAGTTAAAATATTGTACTTTATGTGTTAGCTAGAATAATGTATAATGTACTTTATGTGTTAGAATAATGAAATTTCTGGGGTAAGATAATGTATTTTATGAGTTAGAATAATATATTTTATTTGTTAAAATAATGTACGTTGTGTGTTTTTGGACCGTGATCCACATAGTCACGATCCACGCAATAATAGTTGTGATAAATTATAGTAATAAGTCTAAACTAAAGAAATTGAAGGAAAAAATATTTTTTTTTCAAAAATATATTTTGGGTAATGGGTCGGGACAACGCAATATTTTTATTGTTTGGCTAAGCCCAATCAAGCCTATATATATTTTTACCGAACTAGTCCAATCTAATTCAATAGTAACCAGACAGATGACATGAAAACCCACCCATTTGATACCACTCGAAGGAAGATAAAGAGAGAATTGAGTGTAAGATAAAAATACAAAAAATATCTTTTGAATAAAAAAATTAGAAGACATTTTCTGTCAAAAAATCATATTTTCTTTGACCGAAATGAGTATTTTTTATTGACTTCGTTCAAACCAATCCTTAGTTTATACAAACTTAATTTTAACAATTTATATGTACATATTTTAAAGTTAGCCAATCACCAAAGGTCGGTTTTGTTAGAAATATCACCATATATTATTGTTGAATTAAAATTTTAAAAACTACACAGAAAAAAACAAAACAAAACAAAACAAAATAGCCATAGCCCATGGGACCAATTTTAAAAACGTGCAAACACTATTTCAAACAAAGGGAAAAAAACATGTATTCACGTGCAATTCTCTTTCCTGGTCTACTTTTAAGGTGTGTTTGATAATTCAAAAGACTTTGTGGTCAAGTGACATTTGGTGTCCCATTTAACATTCCTACATTAATGATAAGGGTGGATTCAAGTCTTAGTGGAAGCATCTGATAATTTTTTTTCCAACGAACCAAACATACTGAAGTTTGCTCTGAATATAGAATTACATATAATATTTTTCTATTTAAAATTACTATTTAAGCTTCAAAGGATATTGATGGGGATTGAACAAGGACAGAAAAAAGCAAAGAAGAAAGCTACTTTTTGAATTGCAGCTGATTGATTAAGCAAGTCATGTGAAATGAATTGTAGCCACATAACTTGAATTGCCACTTCTTGTGACTTATCCAGCTGATAATTCATGTAATGATCAAATGTCCTTGCCACTCGTGACTTGTCTACTCCAGACTAATTATGGCTTGTGTCCAAGAGTGAGGCAGTACAGTGATCATTTTAGCAATATATTTCCGTGTTTTTTTTTTTAATAAATTCACCGGGTCTTTCTCCGTCCGTTTAATGGTCAGGATCCACCTGTGTTCGCTCGGAGAGGAGCTTACTTGCCACTTGAACTATCCCGTTGGATTTAGCAATATATTTCATAATCCTCAAAGAAGTGAAAAATATATTTATACTAATTCAAATTTGTATTTTTTTTATATGAGACAAATACTTTTTAAATGCTTTTTAAGATTCTTTTTCTTAACTTGATATATATATTTTTAATTGATTTCTCTTTCATTTAAGGGTGTTTGGTAAAATCTTTTCGATGGAAAAGATTTTCCATGAAGTGAAGGAAAATGTGTTTTTCTGTTGTTTGGTTGGATAGAAAATGTGTTTTTCTTACTAATTGCTAGTAAAGTGTAAACACTAAACAACTAGCAGAATTATTACTAGTAATTAGTAACACTACTTATTAGCAATTTATATTAGTATCATATATAGCAATAGTAACTAGTAATATCTAACATTGTTTACTAATTAGTAAGTCATATTTGGGATTTGGATATTGGAATTTAGGGTTGTAGGTTATGTATACAATATATATATATATATATATATATATATTTATTTATTTATTTATTTATTTATTTATTTATTTATATATAAGTAGGCTAGGCCTGCGGGCTCGTAGGCTAGGCTTTTAAATATAGGCATAGGCCTATTTAACTAAATAGGCTTCTAATTAGGCCTAGGCCTGGCCTTTTTACTAAATAGGCTAGGCCAGGCTAGGCCCTAAGTAGGCCAGGCCGTAGGCCCCTATGTAAGGGTCTGGCCTATTCCCACCCCTATATACAACAACCACAATGATGGACAATGGTTATATAAGGTTACAAGTCCTCTCATTGCTCACACTACATTCCTCATACATCATCTAGAGAGAGCTGAGTAGTGTGAGAGATAAAATACTTGCGTAAACTCTGCAACAGTCGAGATCACTCAACCTTCGTTGATTCAGAGCTATGGTTGGAAGTTAGTATGATCCTTGTTATCACATATTATGATTGCATGTGATATAATTAATCTAACACGAATTGAATAAAATCTCTATTTCATGTACCCGTATATGTGTAATACAAATTACATACACTCACGAAACTGAAATCAGTTTCATGAGTGTATGTATTATGGACTAATACATATATATTATGGACTAATTGCCCATAGTACCATGGACTTCCATAGATCTTCACTGCATTGTCACCAACCCCAGAGTGACTTTCTATGATAAAAAATATTCGGAACTATTTTTATTAAATTATTAATTGCATAATTACTTTATTAGGAGAAAGGTAATGTTAACAACAACTAAACAACATTATTGTTGCATTATAGTTTGGTCGTCAAATCAATATTGAAATATAATATTTATACTAAAAAATATAATATCAATAAGGTATTAAATGTAAAAGTATTAAATTATCCCTTACAAGTAATGTTAGCAAGCATTCTTTACTTATAAAAAATATGTAATACTTTTAAATCAAAATGTAAAAATATTACATCTTTTTTAGAAGTATTAAACTTCCCTCTCTCTCTCTCTCTATATATATATATATATATATATATATATATAT
>CM008341.1:2929728-2944067 GCA_002525835.2 Ipomoea batatas | reverse complement strand
CCCACCTTAAAATCTACTAGTCTGTATAAAGAAGTTATAATAGACCTCTGCCACTCGAAGAGCACGTTCAGTTTTACGGATCCTTGATTTCTGCTCTTCATTTATCCTTTGTAGCTAAAACAAAAATGAAATCATCAGATATGCCCCCAATAAGGGGAAAAGGGAAATGGTTTAAGGGAGAACTAATAAGTAATAATACCAATTGTTAATAACAAAAGAATCCAGCATCATTCAACAATTGAATAAGTTATACAGAAACAAATAACAATGCTCCAACATACATTTTCAAGTTTTAGATTCAATTCCTGAATTTTCTCCTCTGCTTCATTTGCACGGCCAACAAGATTATGTTTTTGTTTGTTTTGTGCTTCTATTTCCTTTTTCAGAATATCATTCTGCATGCAAGTAAAAATAAAATTAGAGAATACAAACATTGGACTATAATTCCACCAAGAAGCAAACTTTAGTATAACTAACCTGCTTCTCAAGTTCATCAGCACGAGCATTAGCCTTACCAACCTGCTCCTTTGCATTTAAGGACTTTTGCTCCTATTAAACAGGAAAATATATTACTGCTAGGTGTTACAACATTCATGGGATTAGAGAGATCAGACTATTAATTCTCCTAAACTCATCTATGGTTAAAAGAGGATTAAAATTAGATGGTGTAAGCTCACCTAACCTTTAGAATAAAAAGCTCTAGAGAAAAATGAACATAAAATGTGCACTTTTGATGTTCAAAATCAACAGAAAGTTCTCCTTTCAGATAAAAGGTCCAAAAAACTTTTAACATCTTATAGCCTAAACAACATAGCATAAAAGTATATCTAAGGAGAAACGAACTGTAAATTTTTTAAAAATCTTCTGGCCTGAAGAACACATAATTATATAGTTCTTAAGCATTATATCTTCTTAGGAGAGAAGAACATACAATAAATTTATAACATCTTCTGGCCTAAAATATACATAATTATGCAGTTTGTAAGCATACAAATTATATTTTAGACACCTTCAGAAATAGAAAACCCTACTGTACATTGCCCCAGTTGTACAGGACCATTATATAGCCCATAGTACTTCAAATACTTTGTATATACTCCTATATAATGAAGCACATAGGGCCTAGACTCTCACAACTTTTTCTTCTCAGTAGTACTGTTTTCTCGCCTCTCTAATTTCACATGTTATCAGAGCAAGGTTGGAGGAAACACACACACACACACACACACACACACACAAAAAAAACAAAAAATTCCATCAGGTTTTATGTTTTTCAGACAGCTTATTTATTTATTTTGTTGAAAGTGGTTTTTCTACATAATTTTATGTGTAGAAAACATATCTACATGCCCTATTTATATACATAAAGATGTAGGTGGGTTACATACAACTTTTTTTTGGGTGACCCACATAACATCCTCTTGTTCTGTCATATTCCAGCAGGAAAGTTAGCAAACTACCTACCACCAAGCTCAAAACATCATCACAACCTCAGGCCAGAAGCACCACCACCAAACCTCCTTTGACATGCTCTAACATGCCGCCTCTCCAATCAGACTTTTGTCCATATATGTCCATTTAAGTATATGCATGTGTGTGTGTGTGTGCACTTTTCTACACTATCACCTCCTATCTTTGCCATATTATGTTTCTGTGTCACATTTATTTTCTGTCTCTATTCCTAAAATTGCCCATGAGGCACTTTTAGACTCAGGGTGGAGCCAAGCAATGACTGATAAAAAGGATTCTTTGCATTCTAATGGCATTTAGGAACTGGTTTCTCTCCCCCAAAGTAAATGAGCTATTGGTTGCAAATGGATATTTGACATGAAAGTTTGAACTAATGCTAGGACTGATTGTCTCAAGGCCCAAATCATTGAAAAGGGATATACTTTCAGAATTTTTGTTTGGACTACAACGTCACCTTTCCCTTCATGACTAGGCTATGTGTACGGTGTACCTATTGTTATCTACTTATTTTGATCCATTATTGCTATGAGTCATTGGCCACTCAATCAGTTAGATATTAAGAACATTTTTCTTCACAGGAACCTACAAGAGGAGGTCTATATAGAGTAAACATCAAGCTTTAGTACAGAAGGGGAGTTTGTTTAATATGCAATCTTTGCCACTCTTTATGACCTAAAAGAGTCACCATGGCTCATTTTGGATAATTCAGCTCAGTGGTTCAAAAGTTTGGCATGATCTGTGGTGAGGCCACTCTCCGGATGGGAAATGCATTTACCTAGCAGTTTATTGTTATCACAAGCAACAATCAGGATGGTATCCATTAGTTTCAAATACATCTCTTCAAACCATTTCAAATTAAAGATTTGAGTAAGTTGAAGTACTTCCTCGACATTGAACTGGTTCAGTCTAAAGACAGTATGGTTCTTCCAGAGGAAGTATGCACTATATATTCTTGAGGAATTTGGCATGCTTGACCACAGAACTGTTGATACTTGATAGTTGCTACTCCTATCAAAATGTCATATTGTTTCCAAATCATAGGGAGCCACTATATGACACAAATGATAGCAAAGCCAGAATGATATCAGAGATTGGTTGGAAAACTAAACAAACACACACTCAAGCAATATCTCATTTGCAGTCAGTGCAGTTAGCCAATTTTTTCAATCTCCTTGTGATAGTCATTGGGATGCTGTCATTCATACCCTATAGTATTAGTATATTAAAAGAACAGTAGAACACGGTGATTGTTACGTAGTATATGAAGATAGAGGTCATGCTTAGGCAATTGAACATTCTGATGCAGAGTATGAAAAATACTCTAAATATAGATACTATGTTCTAATCAGTGGTAACCTAATATCTTGAAAGAATAAAAAGCAAAATGATGTTGCCAAATCCAGTAAAGAAGTTGAATACCGAGCCATGGCTTTAGCGACATGTGAGCTCATATCGCTAAAGCACATCATGAATTCATGATAACAACACAAATGTAACTGATATGTGAATATGTGATGCTCAAGCAGTGTTGCAGATTGCCTCAAATCAAACAGTGATGCAAGCTGGGGATGTGGATATTATGCAGGAAGGCAACATTTTTATTTGTTAAATCAGATGTTTTAGTTAGATTAGAATTTAGAATTGCTCAATAGTTATTGGTCTGGTCTTTCAGGTGTTCCAGTTTTTTAACTCAGTTAGAAGTCTTTGTACTAGTTATCTAGTCCTAAAGTAATTATTAATTATTAGCTGGGGATGTGGATATTATGCAGGAAGGCAACACTTCTTGCCATTCCTTCTTCCACCTGTGAAGTAGGCCATAACACACAAGCCCATTGTACAGCCAACATTACTTCAAATATGTTCTACATACTCCGATACAACAAAATGCATATGGCTTACAATCTCACAACCTTTCTCTCTTCAAATTTAGTGTTTTCTCCACTCTCTGACTTCAAAAGACATAACCATACAACTCATAATCATATGATTACACATAATTAGATATAATCACACAATTCATAAGCATATAATTATACTTTAGGGTTTAGGCATAATCATACAGTTTATAAGCATACAATTTTACTTTAGACATAATCATACAGTTCATATGTATATTCATACTTTTATATTAATTTGGTTAGAATATAAAGCTAATAGCAATTAAGATTCCAAGCCGAAGCAAACCTGAATCAACTGAAATTGAGTTTGCAATGACTCCAATGCAGCTGATTTTGATGCCAGAATCTTCTCTAACTCCTCAACTTTCTCATCCTTGGCTCTTAGTTTATCCACTCTTTCACTAATGCTTGATTCTTTTGCAGAAAAGTTACAAATTTTATTCAATTAGAAGCAAATCCAAAAATAAATAAATAAATAAAAATATTAATACTGGTATCAGCATCAACAGAAATAACAAATAGAGTACTCAAGAATCCAATCATTGGAATTAAATTATATACTAATGGATTATTTCAAAATACAGAATTATATAAGTACAACAATTAATCAATTTTCAATTCCTATTAAAAGATAGGGAATAAACACTACTAACGGAAGAAAATTTTAAAATAATAATAATAATAATAATCCGATTTTTTCGGCTGAAAGGGAGAGGAACCTAAAAGAGATATCTTTGACTTGAGTTGATCGAGTTCGAGCAACAGAGATGGATCAGAGGCGACCTCAGAACCCGAAACGGCGTGACTGTTCCGGTCATTTCCGGGATCGGGAAGTCCGTCGGAAGCGATTTCCGTGAAAATTAGGAGCAAATGTAAAGTGAAGAGAAGCCATTTGAAGGAAGCCATTGGAACAGTGGAAGAAAGGTTGAGACTAGTCTAGACTCTAGAGATTGAGAGTGACGGAGCTCCCAGGTTTTTGGTATTTGACAATGCGAAAAACCGAGAAACTTTCACTTTCCCCCCTGTATTTAATGGATATGTTATTCAGACCCCTGATATTTGCCCGTTATGTTCTCGAAATTGCCGTCCAATACACTAACTTGTAGCTACAAGCACTATTGCAAAAATCTCCGCCTAGGCCGCCTAGACACCCGCCTAGGCGCTAGGCGCTCCTAGACCGAGACGAATTGCTCCCTAGGCGTCCGCCTAGCGCCTAACTCAGCCGACTGGGCTGAATTTGACCGAGTTAACTCGTCCAACTTGGCAGAGTTAGTCGAGTTAATTCGAACGAGTAGACCTTGTTAATTTTATTATTATATTTATATATATTTAAATTTATTTATTTATATAAGTAAGAGAAGTAAGAGATATATATATAATATATATAATATAATATATGACATACACCCACACACATGAATTAATTTTTTGTTTTTATAAGTCACCGCCTAGACCGCTTAGGCGCTAGACGCTAGTCTACCGCTCGACTAGCGCCTAGCGCCTACTGCAACCATGGCTACAAGTCTACCAGAAAACGTCTTTATTGTCAAATAATGGTAGTTGGTGTGGTCCTGGGTCCATGCCAGTTTAATTTTTATTTTTTTTTGAAACTAGAAAGAAAGATTTAATTCATTCCAACGAAATTTACAAAGGAAGGTGGGAGGATTAAAGAACCACTCAGAATAATCAGCAAGTATATGAAGTGCATGATTCGTTGATCGATTAGTATGTAAACACCAAACTAATATGAGCAAACATACTCATTAAGTTTTTAATTTCAGATAAAATAACATAAAAGGAAGAATCATCAGTCGAAGATTCGAGACCTTGTACCACTTGTAGAGAGTCTGTCTTCACAATTACTTTGTAAAAGGCATGAGACTTCAACCAACTAAGCGATTTCCTTATAGAAACTGCCTCAGCTTCCTTGGGGCTATATAAACTAACCACTCCAACTCGAACCTCTAGCTGCAACAAAGTGACCCTGATCGTCCTACATAACACATATGATGCCAAGCTTGGCGTGTTGCATATCAACTGCTTCATCAACATTAAATTTCAAAAAACCTTAATATTTTCCTTAAGATCAACATGATTTCCTTGTTGGTTGGTTTTGTTAGCTTCCATCCAGTCAGGGTAATAATTAAGGGCTCTTCGAACAGTGGTTCTAGCCAACTCCAATGATTGATTGTTCCACTGGATGTTGTTCCTTAAATTCCATATTTCCCAGCAAATCATAAGAGAGTGCTAACTTGAACCTTGGTCAGTGAAGATAGGCAGGAGGTGATTCATTCGTTAAAGCTGCTCATGGTTCATGTGTGTACCTAGACTCTAATATAATTCCAACAAGATTTGGCATACTCACAGTCAACAAAGAGATGAAAGATAGATTCCTTGCCATGCGTGAAGAGAAGGACATTTTTCATCACAGTCAACCTGTTTCAGACGCAATACGTCCTTTATAAGGAGGCACATGGAACATGCTTGCCACAGGAAAGACTTTACTTTCGATTCGATGGGATTTTGCTTGCCAGAAGGCTGCTCCAGATAAATGAAGGATTCGACCCTACTTTGGCTTCAAGAAATATAGTGCCCGGGACCCGAGTACGTAGTACCTAGCCCTATAAATTTTGGCCACAAGAGAGTCTAGATTTTTCAACAAGTTCTATGAATGTTTACAGAGAAGTGCTAGATTAAAGTTATGAAAATTCATTAATCCAAGGCCACCCCATCTCTTTGGTTTACATAGGATATTCCAAGTTCTCTAGTTGATGCCTCCATTCCTCGTGGTATCACCTCCACCAGAATGAGTTCATTGTAACCTCTATATCCTTCACAATGTCTTTAGGTATTAGAAAGACGCCCATTGCATAAGTTGGAAGTGTTTGTAGAACCGACTTCAAAATAACTTCTCGTCCAGCTTTAGAGAGGAACCTGTGATTACAGCATTGTATACGATTAATGATCCTCAGCTTGATGAAGTTTAACATCTCCTTTTTATTCCTTCCAACCAGCATTGGAAAGCCAAGGTAGTTTAATTCCTAGTTCTCTACTGCATTGCATTCCCAAAATGTCACAAATTCCCCTCATATCACCTATCTACACATTACCACTGAAAACCATATATAGATGATTTGTCTAAATTGATGCTTTGCCCTAATGCCTTTTCATACTAAGTAGTTGTTTCAGACTTTCAGCTTCATTAGAGTTTGCCTTGAAGAAGATGAAGCTATTATCCGCAAAGAACAAATGACTAACTAAGGGGGCTGATCTAGCAACTGAAATACCGTGGATTTTTCCTTTCAGCTCTCATAATCTTTAAGCATGGCACTGAAGCCCTCTGCCACAAAAATGAAGAAATATGGTGAGATGTGATCTCCTTGTCTTATACCCCTCAACTGTAGATATGCACTCCATAATGAGGGACACCAAACGTTTATCCCCCTAATGCCGAGAAAATATAGTATATGATACAACCAGCGTTCCTTTTGATTTATCATGATGGGCTATAGGTAGTTGATAGTCTCGATACACTATTGTGGTTATATAATGAAAGGAAGGGTTGCATACTAAATATGTTTAAAGCAGATAAGGAAATGCATGGTGTTGAACCATGTACTAGGTGTTTGTGATATGTAGTGGATAAGCATAGTGGTTTCTCAATTATGGAGGTCGCTAAAAAAAAGATAATTTTCCTCCATAATTGCTTAATTTGCCTTCCGAACAAAGCTCTATCTTAGGTTTAGAGCTTTGGTTAAAAATATGATACGGAGTATTATCTATCTTAAATAATTGTTTCATGATAATTAGAGTACTCAACATACAATGTTGTATGGAGTAAACTTATCAAAAAAATATCATAATTTTCGTCTATTATTCATGCTTTCTAAAAAAAAAACATAAATTTGTATGCATGGTATATGTCAAATAATCGCCATAAAGAAGATATCACATTCGTCATACAGTGGCCAATATAATTAAGTAATTAAAAAAATATTGTATTTTGAGAAAAAGACGTATCTAGTTCTTCATTGTTTGATAATTTTAAGGCCATTACATGATCTCTTCTCATGTCTATAATTGCCAATGTCGCCTCTCACATGTTTGACAAGGATAGCCAAAATATCATAGTAATATTCTCACATATTACAGACATAATAGACAAAGAATCTTTAGAGAACATAAGGTTTATGCTAGCAAACAATTATGCATAAAAATTCAATAAGCTCATATCCAAATAAATTGTATGACATAATAGCAATTTAAAATGAGCCATAAAAAATATTATTCAAATAAAAACATAAACCCAAAACTTAGAAGTTTATAAAATTTGAATAATAATGTAATAATTATACGCTTTTCAATTGAAAAGTTTCAAATGCAAACCCAATACAGAAATGTTTCAATGCATATTATCAACTTTATGAGAAATAGCTTAATAATGCAAACTCTAATGATATCAAAATCTGAAGATATATGTTCATTTGCAAATTAAATTCTCACAAAATCGAATTGCATAAGTTAAATCAATAAGACTATGCACTTAATTCGATTATATACATAATAGTAATCTTAAACTAAAAGTATGAATACATAAAGTTAAATATTCATACTCAACCAACATGGCATAAAAAAAAAATAATGAGAATAAGGTTACGACCCCCGTGAATTCCTCAGTTCAAAATAATTATTACATAATAGTAATAATGATATAAGCATTTTTATCCGAACTGAATAAAATTCAATAATAATAATGAAAAGACAGAATATAATCATTATTACCACATAAATTTTGGATAAGCAATGACAATAGAGATTCTAAAAATATGATTCTCATATCAAAATCAAGATTATTATGGCAAGACAAAAAAAAATGCAATTTCTAATTGCCACAAAGAATGCCTCATTTTTTTTTCAAAATATCATGATACAAAATCACATTCTATAATAAAATTTTTTTATCAAATTATGACAAATCGCACCATCGCTGGAGCATATCGCTAGGTTTCGATCCTTGGAGGAGCACGGGGCTTAGCCAAGTAGAACCGGGTTGTGCTGCTTGATGTTCCGATCGAAAACAAATCAGTGGGGCCATACCGGCTGTCTCGCTAAGATCTTTGATCCGAACCTTCGCATCTACTCTCTCTTAGAGTATGAACCACGCCTTCGCTATCGCCCCTCACTACTGCTCAATCTCGCTATCGCATTGATTCTTGCAGATTCCGTTTTTTGGTGCTTCGTTTGGTGGTAAGTGATTGATGCAAGTAAAATTGAACTCGCTACTGCTCAATCTCGCTATCGCATTGATTCTTGCAGATTCCATTTTTTGGTGCTTCGTTCGGTGGTAAGTGATTGATGCAAGTAAAATTGAACTACATTGGGCTTGATTCCGGCAACGAAGCTAGGTTGATCTAGCCGGTCCCACTCGCTATTAACCTAGTGGTGGTACCACTACCCCTCTCTAAGTAAAGGTAAGAGCTGCAATTGGCTAAAAGGAAATTCCAACTAAAGCAAGGGCAGATATCAAAGCGACTAGAGAAAGGATCCAATGAACCTTACACTGAAAGAAGTGACTAGGGAAAGGATCAAAAATATTTGCGCGATATTACTACATGCACTATCACATGGTTTAGTATTAAAATTATGTCGCCAGTAACAATACAATTATGTGTTTCTGTAATTTAATACATTCAATACAATTATCTTTGATATATTTAATACATTTTTCTAGAAAATTTTAAATTGCATGCATCGTCTAATGCAACATTTTACTACAACTGTTATTTTGCGCTATGGTCGCTCGGAAGGAATTGAAGTTACCCTTGAGAACATTCACTTCACTACGGGAACTTCAGATTTCATGATAGAGAATTATTTATATCATGGAGACATTGTACTTTTTAGACATACTGATTTCTTCACTTTTGAAACTTTTTTCTACTATGGCTACAACAGTGCCACCTACTTCAACGGTGAGATGAAACTAGAGCCAAATTGTTATGGGAATACATAACATCAGGTCGTTTCATCCGTTCAACACAACTGCAATACTAGTTCAACACAACTGCAGCATCAGTTCAACACAACTGCAGTATCAGCCATGACCATGGTCTACAGTATAATTTGCGTTCACATGGTGTGTCCTTGACGGTAATTGTCTGAATTTCGTTGTTTTTTGTACACTACTTTTCACGAAATGGATTTTATGGGAATGAAATTGATCATGATATGTAGGAAATGGCAGTAAATTTAGAATTTAGAGCAAGTTTTGTATGGGAGGGAGAACGAAAAGGATGGAAGTTAATAAAATAAAAGTGGAAAAGAATTAGAGTTTAATTAGAGTATTTATAATAGGTAAGTCCTGTATGTATTCATTTGTATTTATTTACCATATTATCCCCGTATAATGTACCGTATTCGGCATGAAATAAATAATATATAAAGATAAAAATACATTCCTGATAAAAATTCACTTTACAAGATTGTTTTTCCAATGTGTATATTCCAACAAGTGTCCCATATTTGTATCCTAAACAAAAAACAGTCGTTATGCCATGGACCATGCACCATGGCTAATAGTGCAGTTGTATGTGTTGAATTGATACTGCAGTTGTGTTGAAAGAGAACTGTATTTGAGCGAAACAAAGGCTATTTCATCTGTCTGGAACTGCAGTTGTGTTGAACTGATATTGCAATTGTGTTGAACGGATGAAACGACTTATGTTCCGCGCAACTGTAGTTTCCTTCCAACACAACTGCAGTATCTGTTCAACACAACTGCAATATTAACCATGACCATGGTCGACGGTATAATTTACGAACAAAAAAACCGCCTAATCGGCGAAACTCGAAAGCACCCTCTATACTACTACATCCAATCTCCTGATCCATTTTTTCTACCTTTCAATATTTAGAAGCATCTTTGGGCGAGAAATTAGGAAAATTTACTTTTAACATAACATTTTATTTTGAATTAATCATCATTTTGGCCTCTTAATAATTTCTCAACTGTTAATGTAGTCTACAGTTTTCAATTTCAACCAATTTCATCTTCGAATTAATTAAAAGTTCGTCAATTAAACCATTTCAGGGACTAAAAATGGTGATTTCCACATTTTTAAATTTCATCAATTTGGTCCCTGAAAGGGTTTAACTGACGAAATTTTAAACAATTCGATAATAAAATTGGTTGAAATTGAAAAGCAAGAACTACATTGACAATTGAAAAACAATTGAGGAACCAAAATGTTGATTTTCCCTTTATTTGTATATATGTATAGATTATCATGCCAAAGGCCTTGTGGTCAAGCGGCATCCGGTGTACACTCTCATGTGGAAGGGAGTGGGTTCGAGCCTCAGTGGAGGCATCTGTTGATTCAAAAAAATGTACAGATTATCATTCTCAAGGGATTAGGGCAGAACTATATGGGTGGGTAGGGAGCTGGCCCTCACCCCAATTTTTTTTAATAAATATATATGTATATATCTTCTACTATACTAATAAGAGTCAAAGAAATTTAGGTTTATAATGGGTAGAAAAAATAACGGTAAAATTATTAAATCAAATGGATGGTTCAGATTATTTAGATTTAAATTTTTCCTTGAGATTTCCTAATTTATCCTTAATTATATGATTATTCGTTAAATTTTTCGTTAAATTTTATCTTTTCCGTTAACTTTTAACTTACATATTACTATATTTCTATAAGAAAGGTCTTAGATTTGAAACCCATCACAATCAAAGTTGGCATATTGTTGAACATATACTATGAATATGTTAGAGTATATATATATATATTATTCAAAAGTAATAAGTACCCAACTTTATTAATCTTATTAAATTAAATAAATTAGTAGTTACAACAACAAAAAATAATGCTTATGCATTTCTTTAATTTATAATTCGATGTCTACAATGCCTTTATTAAAAAATATATATATATTCATTATCAAAAAATTTAAAAAGAGATATAATTTCATTAGTTATATTGTCTATATTTTCTACAATGCAAAGATTCCTTACCTTCAAATTTATTAATTAACTAGTTTTACACACGTATTGCGCGAATGTGCTAATGTCCAATGTTTATATTTAAATAAATATTTGAAAGTATATCAATGTAAAATTATATATGAGAAGTTTATACATAGGTAATTGAATGTCAAATTTTTTTATTTAAATATGTAACTCAAAGTATATGAATCCAAGATAATATAGGAAATTCATTATAATTGTCACTAAAATAAACGTTTGCAACTTTGTAAAATCGATAGTCTAAATATTTGGTCAAAAAATGATAGTCTAAATAAATACTACTTTTAGTTTGAATTTTTTTAAGTGTTCTTAATTCTCTTTTGAGTAACATTGTCATTGTTTTCATCTTTATTATTTGTTCTCTTCCTTTTTGTTGGTCATTATCTAGAATACACAGAACGTTTGCCTAGAATACACAGAATGTTTGCCCAGAATACACGGAATATTGACACAAAATACACAGAATTCATCCTCCTAACATTCGAATGCACAAACACATCACAACCTGTGTTAATAACATGAATACACAGAATATTGACACAAAATACACAGAATTCATCCTCCTAAACATTTGAATGCACAAACACATCACAACGTGTTACTAACATGAATACACAAAACGGTTACCTAAAATACACAGAACGATTGCCTAGAATACACAGAATGATTGCCTGGAATACACAGAATATTAACATAAATATAGACACCGGCCAAACCGGAAAAGGTGATTTCCAAAAAAAACGGACAGTTAATTTACAATGTTCAAAATGACGTCGTTTACATACGTGGTGCACATTGCTATGTGGACCATGGTGCACGGTATAATTTGCCTAATATATCAACACACACAATCTATGAATCCACAATGCAAAATAAACCTTGACCATGGTATAATTTGCCAAACACTTCCTAGTCTACAAATTTCTTACATAAGAAGTTGCAATTGTGAGAAGCACTCAAATTCTATTATCCATTAGGAATAAATAAAAGCCCATACTAATTGTCTTCTAACAACTAGAGGATGTAAACAAAAGTCATTGTAATATTGCACAATACCCAACTCTAAACGGCAAAGAAAATGACCCAGTCAAGAAAATCCACGGGGAAGGAAAATATTTTCAATTCAAACAGAAAAATAAGAGTGGATTTTTCAGTTACAGAAGAAAATTAACCAAATTTCAGTATTCAGGAACCGTGAGTACATCTAGGCTGGTGCTAGTGTAGGAAGAAATTGCCTAGAGATCAATAACTCGCGAAAGCTTTTGGATACGGTTCAACAAGAAATCCCCTTGTTTGATGGTTGCCTGGTACAGAGCATTCTTGGCATCGGGCCGATTTGTTTCTAGCACACCAGCAACCTTGTCAATTTTGCAGTGTAGCTTCCCTGCAGCAATAAACCGAGAGAGCTCCCTGTGCAAAAAATGGGCAGTCAATTAGATAACTTGCATCAAAACAAATTATCATACTTCTATCTTTGAGAACAAAATCTTTAACATACGTATCAATGAAGTCCTCGGATACCCCAAATGCCTTAGCCATCGCCTCAATTGTGACACTTTTATACGACTCCAAGAACTGTGAATAAACAACAGTTCGCACCTCCCTCATGTAATAACGGAAGTGTGGGTGCAAGTAGCGATCCAACTTAATATGCTCAGTTATGCCAGCTATAATCCATTTGAAAAAAAAAAAAAAACAATTAGACAATCATACATGTTCTTTATGAAGAATAGTGATAAAATATATCAGTTGTTAGATAAATACATAACAAAATAAGTGTCTTTACATGACTGAATACAAAACATTCCTCAGTCAGATGCACATCTAAGATTTCATATCAATTTAAATTACACAACAGACCAGATATTTCTGCATCAGGAAATATCAGTATGCTCTAACAGTTGAACACAAATTAACTGTGTCAAATTGCCTATTATATGCAAGATCCTTTTGAGAGTACTTTGTTGCATACTTGCTTCTGTCTATTCTAAGAGGAAACATTTAAATAATTACCTTGGACAGTTGATGTCACTTGCAAATCTATGTTAACAAACTGAATATACAAGGCAGTAAACAATGCATTTTCCAATCTTTTCATTGTTTTTTCTCCTGTATGCTTCCTTTCACTATATAGTAACTAAATCATTAAACCATGCACTTCCCTTGTCATCCAACCAGCCTTAAATCTAAAACCACACCCTTATCTGCATCCCCTTGTGAAGAATGTAGTTAAAATTTGAACGAAGATTTAATCCAAATAAATGTTGCCTTTTTGTGATCATGATATTCCAAATTATCTATTTGGTTTTATTTCCACTCAGCTTGAATCACTTCCCTCCAAAAATCTCCACAATTCAAACTATTACATATAGACTTAGATATTCTATGGTTTTGACAGTGAGAACTATGCAATTAGCAAAATGCATATACTATATTATCATGTACACATTAATAAGGTGTTTGGTTTGTAACTTGCACACCTTACTATCGGATTTGATTCTGATTATGCTTAGCTACTTTTGTTACTCTACTGAGGATTCAAATCCTTTAGTAATAACAGATGTCATCCCTCAAAATAAAAATATAAAAGAATTATAAAGCAAGGATGACTATCTCACTAGCCCTAGGGCCTTTTTTTCTCTCGTCAATTGCAAGGCTTCCTGCTCTCTCTCTTCCTCATATCTATAGCTCCACTACCACTCTTCCTAATAGTTGCAGTGCCTCTCTCCCTCGTAATTGCAGTGATGTGGACCCCTTTGGCCCTTTCTCTCTCTCATCAGCCACCAAAAGATCAAATTTTAAACGTTCACCTTCAATTTCTTCAGAGTTCTTGAATTATATTGTTTGGTTGCTGTTATTGATACCTAATTTGCAGAGAGGGCATGAAACCACCACTGTTGCCAGCATGGAGACAAGGGAAGGAGTAGGGCAGTCAA
>CM008341.1:2859966-2876696 GCA_002525835.2 Ipomoea batatas | reverse complement strand
ACAATGTTTGACCCCCGTTGGGGCTGCTCTTTACAAATTGACCGTCGTCAAATACATCGACGGCTGTGATTCGGATTATGTCCGAAAATATTTTTAATGAAAAATGAAATATCGTATTTTCCCTAGTAAATAACAAACATTTTAGTCTTAATTAGTATTATGTTTTTCAATATAAGTATTATATTTTTATATTAACCCGGAAACGTCTCAAACCGACTTACATACAAGGATATTTGAGACGGTCCCACACCCAGCCCGTAAAGGTATCTCAAAATCTATCCTAATATGCTATGATTAATTTAGAAAAAAAGTTATCATAATTTGCATTTATGTATTTTCCCTTTTAGGAATTTTATATCTAGTTTTTCAATATTTTTCAAATTTTCGTTTTTTTTTATTTAAATATTAAAAAAATCTGTTAATTTCAATTATAATTTCTTGTTTAGAGTTATATATATGATATTTGAATCAACTTTATATTAAGATGTAACATAAAAATATTTAAAACATTAACAATATAGGTCTTTAAATTTTTTAAAATTTTGTTTTGAATTTTGAAATTAATTTGAATGTTATTTAACCTTTAAATACGAACAAGTAAGTTATGTTGTAATGGTGAACGAGAAATTAATCTGATGCTATTGGTATTAATTAACGAATAATTATGATCAGGATAACAATTGTGATAATGAAAAGGTGTGTATGTATATAAGCATGATGTAATGATAGGTAGGTATGTGTGATTATATATGAAATTATGTACAAATTTATTATTTTTTGTTTTATAACTTCAAAAAGAAAAATTTTGATTAAAAAGCTATATATTTAATTTTGTATATTTTTAGAAAATTCTTCAATTTGAAAGTGGGAACCCATTGGCATCTTATCCGGGACATCTTTTGGATGGAAAGTGGAAACACGTGCATTGTGGTGGTTTGATGTTTTGTTTGTTGAAAATATTATTAGTATTATTTTAATGATCACGTTGTCACTATTTAAAACGATGTACCAAATAAATTATGTTACTATTTTAAATTGTGTATTATATAAATTTTATTTTTCTTACAATAATTTATAAATTACACATGAAAATATATATATAACGGGGTTAACCAACAGAGTGTTAACAACAATCAAAATTTTAATTTTTGAAAATTATATTCTATCTAGCCAATTACTCTCTTTGAGTTGCAAATATTATCTTTGATTGTGCAAGAGCATATGTAGATACGTGCCACACTTGATAACTAGCCAACTAGGGACAGCCCGATTTGATTAATCCATGAAATGGATTGAGAGGATTTCACGGAAACCAAACGGATCCTATCTAATGGAGCAACTATCTGGTGTGGGTGGCTAATGGCTTGGTCCCCTTAATTATACAAGACAATCTTATGGAATACAGTTCACATTTGTCTTTCAATTTATAATGATAATGTTATGTTTGGTCTCGGTCTCTTTCTAGTGTTAGTATTTTAGTCTCAATTTTTAAAAATGTTCAATGTCACACGTCTACTTATTGATGGTCGACTGTTTCATTAATGACAAAATTGACTAATTATAAATTTGTGATGTCAAGTATTGAATAGGTGTTTAAATCTGAGTGATTATGTATACATCATGCCTTCTATTTTGTATGAAGTTAATATTTATAATCTTTTGTATTTAATATTATAATGATCCACTTAAAACAACAATTTTCTAACCATAAAAACACAAATATGAGCAAGGCTATAAATGCTCTTCCAATTTGTCAATGTTTCTTTTCGAAAGGTTGAATCCCTAACTCCAAATGCCGTCATGCCCTGACCTGACAGAGCATATGAGATAGTATAAGTCATGGCAAATTAATTGATCACATAGGCGAGGTCTTTGCTTATTACGTGTAAGATGCCTCCTCACTTTGAGATGTTGCTCACACACTACTGCTAGTGAGACTAAATCGCTAATCTTTCTTTCCAAACTTCACCCATGTGAGCAACTGAGCTGCCCATGCGGCACCAATTTGTCAATGTTTTCAAACCATCTTCCTTATTTATTTTTTAAATGCTATGGTGTTACTTTTAGTCCCAACTAGCTATTGCCCCGTGCGATGCACGGACTAATATTATATAAATTAAAATGAAGCGTTGGTGTAAAAAAAGAATAAGAATTGACAAATTGTTTTTTCTTTGAGAAAAAAAAATAATATTATTGAAAGCACACATTACGAATTATTAAAAATCTCTTTGTAAATTACTTTAGTAGTAGAAGTACAACTAATTTGTGATTCATCGCAAACTAAAATCTTGACGTCGTCTGGTTTACTTATTCTTGATGCGGCCAATATAATTGATGGCGGCCAATATAATTGACCAGCCAATATAATTGACCATGGACAAAAACTGATTTCCTTATGAACAATCCAACATTCGACAAAGTTTGCCAACAAAAAAAAATGAAAGAGCATTTTATATATGCACTAAAATTAGTTATTATAAAAAATTATTAACGTAAATAGAAAATATTTTTTTACAAAACTTGAATAAGTCACCATGCTTACATAAACTTGAATAGTCCCAATAGTTTAGGTGTGCGAATATATACTTTATATATTTATAGATAACACGAGGCCAAAGGTGTAATGTTGAGATGAAAAAATATTGAGATGTTTCACCTTTTATAGATCATATGATTGCTTAATAGGCCTACTAATCTAAACAATAACCAATGTTACAGAAGGCGTTAGGCGCTAATCGTGCATCGAAGGATGCTTAGTGCTTAGACGATAAAATTGTCATACTAGTTTTTTATGGAAAATAAAATATATAAGATAAATTAGTAAAGAGTTTTCCTCATTCTTAAAAAAAATTCTAATGAAAAATATTTTTCATCAAACCAAACAACATAAAACATAATTTTTATCCACTTTAAAAAAAAAATATGTTTTCCATCAAACCTGACACCCATCTAATTGATTAATTTCCTTTTAAAATTAGTGGACCAAATTCCAATAATGGAATAAAGTGGTCTACTCTAATTTTAGAGAGTATAGGGGTTTACCCTCAAATGTTATTGTAAAACCGTATACTCCGTAGTAAAAAAGAAAAATACTGAGTACTCCGTTAAGCATACGCCGACAACGGATATGCCCTGCGGGCCGTACAAGTAAGCGAATCGAAGTCGAAGTTGAACTGTTGAAGCATAGAAGGTCAACGTCACGGTCCTCACCCGCCGGTCAGTTTGAGTGCTTTTTTTCCGGCGGCCGGAATAGCGACGATGGAGTCTACGACGGGGACGAAGACTCAGGAAGAACAATGGATGGTAGAGCGTCAAGTCCGCGAAATTTACAACTTCTTCTTCAGCATCCCTCCCAACTCTCAGTCCGTCATGTCAGCTCTCTTCCTCTCTCTTAATTCATAGGGTTTCATCTTACTTCATATAATCCACACTTCAAGTTAATTTGGATATATCTGTGTTTCTTACAATTTGGTTGCTCTTTCTTATACTCAATCTCAACGGTTATGAATCTTCTTCGGGACTTTTCAGCCTGGAGCTTCAACGTGAGAAGCACGTTGAGTATCTTTACAGAGGACTCCAGCACCTCGGTCCATCGTTTTCTGTTCTCGATGCCAAGTATGATACATTCCGTCGTTTTTGATTGACAATTAAAATAATTTATCCCACTTGAAGGAAGTTACTAGGTTTTGCTTATTTGCAGTCGACCTTGGATGTGCTATTGGATGATCCACTCGATTGCTTTATTGGGCGAGTCTATTGACGATAAATTGAAAGACGACGCCATTGACTTTCTCAGTCGCTGCCAGGTTTGTCACTCTTTGCATAGCTTTATGCTGCTATCTGAAATATGAATGTTGATATTTTAAATCATTATTATATTGGGAAAATGAAATAAGCAGGATAGATTTCTGACTACATTGTGATATTAATAATTAAGGTACTTGTATATGCGTTTCCAATCTGGTTCCTAAAAGTAAAAGAAGTGCAGACTTCTAGATTGATCTGTGCAGATGAGCATCCTTAGGTGTCCAATTCAATGCTTGTTGCTTAAGCCTTGATTGCATTTCTTTAAAGAGTTCCGTTGGGTGCTTCACACTTTCTGATGCCACTTCTTTTGTAATTAGTCTTCCTTGTTAGCAGATTTATGCGTTTAATATTATTTTTTTTGAAAGTCTTTTGTGAAAAGTTCTCTATCTGGTTTTATGTTTTACTTTGCATTTGAACTGTTGCTGGGAAACATCATGTGCTGTCCTAAATGAAAACAAAGGAAGTAAACGGCTAGAAATATCTTATCAGCTTGTTTCCGTATTCTGCTGCACATCATGATGTTTCATGGCCAAAAAGCTTATTGATGTGATTTTTTCATAACTGCAGGATCCAAATGGTGGATATGGCGGTGGACCTGGTCAGGCAAGTTTATCTTCATCAGCTTAAATCCTAGTTGAATTTGTATTGTTAATAGGTTTACTAAATTTGTTTCATGCAACTGAGTACTGTAACTTCAAAATCTAGAGTTCTTAAATTAGTATGCTTATCTTCTTGGAATAAAATCCACTTCTGCTCTTGGTCAGATGCCACATCTTGCAACAACCTATGCTGCAGTTAATGCACTCATAACTTTGGGAGGTCAAAAATCTTTCTCATCAATTAAGAGGTGCCTGGTCAATCCCCATTTCTTATGTTATGTATTTGTCATGCATTGTTTGGTGTGATCTTGACACGTTCAGTAATATATCTCAGAGATAAATTATACTCCTTTTTGCTGCGAATGAAAGAAGCAAATGGCGGCTTCAGGTATGTGTTTTTCTGTCTGCTTGCACTTTATCTGATCTGAGGGAATGGGATCTTTGAGAATAACCATTTGCCGATTAAAGTGCTTTTGTTGTTATAGTGACCTTAGTTCAATCCTACATTTCATCTTGGCCTTGAACTCCTAAGTAACTTTGCTTTTGTACAATTTTCCCCCAAAATATATTAATTATATTTGCTCTTAGGATGCACGATGGTGGGGAAGTGGATGTTCGTGCATGCTATACTGCCATTTCAGTAAGTTAGAGCTCTGCATCCTTTCCTCCACTAAGCTTTTTTCATTTCTTCACCAATGCCCCCCCTCCCCACCTTTTTTTTTTTGAAACTAAAGAGTTTTATTCACAAATCATTCCTTTTTATCAACTGTTTTTCAAACTGTATTTTAATGTTGCGTGTTTACTAACTAATATAGAATGCATGCAATATTTGGTCAGGTTGCAAGCATCCTGAACATTATGGATGATAAGCTGACTCATAATGTTGGAAATTTCATTGTAAGGTTTGTTTTTAACACTTCCCTTCTTCTACTAGGTGCAGATTCTTTACCTTAGGAAACTATGAACAATGTGTCTAAATCCAGTGTAACTCATTTAGTCATGTTTGATGAGAGTTTACAAGTGTGCTTCAGAAGAATGTCCTGGTGTATTTTGCAGTCATGTACTGAATCATTTTCATGGTATTAGAGGCACTTAATAGCTACGGAGTAATTTTTAGTCGTGGTGCCAGTGATGTTGATTACAACAGATAAATTAGAAGAATTAAGATGGCTTAAACTTTTATGAGCTCACACAATCTCTCTGATCATTTGTAGTTGTCAAACATATGAAGGTGGAATTGCTGGAGAACCAGGTTCTGAAGCTCATGGTGGGTAAGTCACGTACTATATGTATTCTATATTTCTTTAATAGGAGAATTAGATCTGCTTATTTTCTTGTTTGTTTATTTAGCAACCTGTCTTATAGAGTTTTGACTGTTCTTATTTATGCACACTGCACATTGCATATTTTTAGGGCATGTGTAATTTACATATTATCTTGTATGGGTATTAAGCTACCATTTCTATAGAGTTTTGTCTGTCCTCAAAGTGAATCTTTTTAGCTGCTTATGTAACTAATACTGATCTGATTGGTTATCTGCCCAGGTATACATTTTGTGGTTTGGCTGCAATGGTTCTGATCAATGAAGTTAATTGTTTGGACTTGCAAAGCTTACTTGTAAGTTGGTTCTTTCTTTTAATAGTATTCACTATGAGCTTACTTCTCTTGCTTTTGTATATCAGCCAATGATTGATCAGTGACTTCTGTGCTATCCTCTATATTCTATACTGGACAACTGTAATTCTTTATCTAGCAATTTCATGTAATGCTATGAATGTTCTGATGAATATATGTTTATGCTAGGATTGGATGGTATTCAGGCAAGGAGTGGAAGGTGGATTTCAAGGGAGAACAAATAAATTGGTAGATGGTTGCTATTCGTTTTGGCAGGTAATAGCAGTTGGCTTTAGAAGTATTAGTTTTATATCGGGACTCTGAGATTATTCAGCTATGGTCCTATGGATGCTACTTGGCAGGGTGGAGTGGCTGCGATATTACAAAGATTGCATTTGAATGCTATGGAGTGTGACCATGGTTCTGTTGCGTCTAGTTCCTCTGATGGAGAAGACCACCTTGAAGGAACTTCTACGCACACGGATGAATCTTTTCATCTCAGGCAGGGAGGTATTAAAACATTGACTATAATATTATTTCAACAGCTTCAACAGCAGTGGCCAACTTCCTGAACTTAAGCAATCTCTCTCACGATTTTGAATTCATCATCTGAACAATTTTATTTCTTTCAGCTGGACCAGAGCATGATGCTTTTGAACCAGTGAAGACCTTGAACGACATTGGTTATGAGTTTATCAATAGACATGCTTCTAGGAGACCTCTATTTGACAGCCTAAATTTGCAGCGCTACATCATACTTTGCTCACAGGTATAGGACCCGCGTGCAAATCACTACCTTGGGCATCCTGCTCTCTGCACTTCCGTTTCTATGCAGTAGAATCTTTTTAAATTTATTCTTGGATATGGTTGACGCATGCAGGTAGAGGGCGGTTTCAGGGACAAACCAGGGAAGGCCAGAGATCACTACCATACATGTTACTGCCTGAGTGGTCTTTCGATTTCTCAGTATAGCTGCGCAAGTGATTTTGGCACTCCGCCTTTGCCCCGGGACATATTGGGCCCTTATTCCAACAACATAGTCGAACGGATTCACCCTCTATTCAACATTGTCATAGATTGTTACTATGAAGCTCGTGAATTCTTCTCAGGTCTGTGAGGATCTTTTCCCTCTTTTGTACCATAACATGTACTCCGTACAATGGTTTCCCTCCAGTGTCCTTATAGTGAAATTACTTGTTCGAAACCTTCCTATATTGTTTCCATAAAATTCTAGGCGTTGTACTACATCTTTTTGTGTAATTTGCAATCTTGGAAAGTATGGGACATCATTGTTGTTTGATTCCACTCTGTTTCTTCTTCTCTGAGTAACGTGATTCTTATAAATGCTTCAACCATGCTATTTTCTTCATTTCCACTTGACCAAAGCCAAACCCTCAACCAGTTAGCCACCTTAGACCTGTATTTGATTGAAGAAATTTTTAACTTTTGTATTAATCTTGGAATTAGAATGGTAACATTATTATGGTTTTTTTTTTAATTACTATAAAGTATGGAGTAAAAAACATGATAAAACTAATGAACTCATTTCTCTTGATCAATGTTTCCTTTCCTTTAAAGCATTAATAAGTTCATGGTTAATCTCAGCTTAAACTCATAAGTTGTAACATAATTTTCCTTCCAGCAAGATGCTTTAATTTTCTCTCCGTAAGGCCGAAGGTGCAAAAATAGTATGCCATGAGACGAAACCAAAGTTCAAAACTCAATGTAACTAAATCATGACAAAATAATATACTTTTGATGCCTATAAAATGCTACGTAGTATTATGGTGTTAAAAAAAAAAAAAAAAGATTTCCCTAGTTTACATGTAAAGGCCTTGCGGACAACATTCTTAATCAAATCAAATGGTATGGGACTATGGGGTAACCCGGTGATTCGGTGAAGATATGCCATCCCAGGCCAAATCCCAATAATTAGCTAGACCGGCCGGTTTCTAATCCTGGTTCAATAATTCATACTCGATCTAACGGCAAGCCTCGGCAACCGGAAGTGGCGGGTCAGAAAACGAACCGTACATAACAGATCTAGCAAGAATCAGGTTCGCCGCCTCAGAATAGTGTACTCCATCCCAACTGATATGCCTTGACGGGTCACTACACGGGTCGCCATAACCCGTCTCGTTCGCCATCTGTTTCTTGCCACAGCAGCAGAAACTGAACGGGTCTTGGAAACCGTGGCTCCCGGCGTTGCTAACCACCGCGTACTTAGCGGAATACATGTCGACGACGATGAAGACGGCTTGTGGGAGGTGCGCACGCAGCTGAAGAACGCGGGTTTTTAGCTGCCTGTTGAACTCCTGCGCCACCCGGTTCTGTGTGGCCGCGCAGCCGGTGTTGTCTACGTTGTTGTGATTGTCTTTGTTGTATGCCACGCTGCTTGGCAGGCACCCTATGGGACCTGTGTTGTGTATCCAGAAGTTCCTTGCACCCTCTCCGTATAGTTGCTGAGGAAACAATGCATGGAACCGGCCATTGGCATTAGGGGCATATATTGAGTTAAGGATCAAAATCTTGATTTATGGGGTGCCAACAAACTAAGTTGGTCAGACACTTAGTTGGTAACTCTAACTCTATAAGATTACTTATAGGGGATCGGTCTATTTGCTTTTGCATTGATTTGAGCTGAGCAACTATAAACACGACTTAAAATGTTGGTAATTTAGTAACCACAAAATTAATTACTCTCATAAATAGCACTATTAAAGTGGGTTGAAGTCTGTTGGCTGGTTTGCACGCGCTTCTCGGTGAACGCGGGTTAGGGCTAAAAAATAATGGTTCGCGAAGAAGTGGGCAGAACGGGCCTAGCCCACTAAGGCCCGTTCCGCCGCCCGTCAACCCGTGTGGGTGTGCTAGGGTTCATGCAACCGTAGCATGTAGACTTGGGTCAGCTCGCCAAAAATTAGGTCCGTTGTGGAACGGATCAACCCGCTTCGGTACTACTCAAAGCAACAACTTATTGTTTTTTTTATTTGAGCTGGTAAGTTATTATATTGATAGTTGCCTATGCTATATATATGTCAGACTGTTTGCATGATAATCATAAGATTACACCCAAGAGAGCAACCTAATAGCTTTATTGAGTTGAGGCTAAGGTTACAAGGAAGAATTTAAAGTTCACATTTTCATATATTGGTGGTAAGTTTCCTCTTGATCCAAAATCTTATTTATATTGCAAGGGGATGATTCATATGTAATAATGTAATATGAGTAAAAATGACTTACATAAAGTGCTTGGGAAAATTTGTCCATCATTTTCGGGATGGATTGGAGGGTTTGTGATGCGTTGGAGTACTGGAAACCATGTGAGAGGTCGTTCTGTCCAATGTCGAATGTGTAAAGTGACTTTGGGAACTCTTCTGGTCTCGGAAGAACGTCTTTGTACACTTGATTTGTGCCTGCACTCAAAGAAAAAAAAAATGTTGAGTTTATTAACCAAAAAATTTCTTCATTTTAATTTGCTGGAGAAATGGAAAACTGTTTATATTACCAGCAAGCTTATTATAGAGCGCAATTGTGCGTTTCTTGAATTGGATGAACTGAGAAATTTGAATATCCAAGAAAAATGGGCTATAGCCGCCGGGAAGTATGGACGAACCGGCGGTCGCAAAATTTGCGCCGTGCCGGAAACTTGTGCCGATGGAGTCCAGATACGCATTTAAGTATGGCAAACCTAAATTCTCAGCTGCATTTATAGTCATAATGCACAAAGTAAAAAACTTTACTGTAAAAAAGTTGTTTGTAATTGAAAGATATGCTCCATCTCATTAAAAGTTAAAATATACGATCAACAGGTGAATCTCAGCCTAAGTTTTGAGGATAAAAAATGATTACCAATGAAGTCTATGACGAGACGGCCGTCACAGTATCTGCCGGAAGGTTTACCGAAGAATGTTTCACCGTTGGGAGGACGCACCTCTCCCAGCGCGGCTGAGCGTCCTCCGGTGTCGGAATTTGAGTCGCCGAAGTTGTAAACCGCCGGGAACCAACACCTTCTCTGTGGAACACCGCCCCCTCCGCCAAATCCATTGACCAAACAGCCCATTAATCCAAGGCTCAGCATCATCTCAAACACCAATATTCTCTTCCAAATCTCCATGCCTGATTCTATCAGCTCTTCATTTCTTTGAGTTGCTGTATATGCGCTGTATATATATAAAATCCCATGATTGATGGCATGCCACCACCATCGATTGCTTTGTAACGTTTTCCTACTAGTAATTATTGTTATTATTAGGATTATAATACTAATATTTAACCCAATGGGGTAGCTCAAGTGGCAAGTGAGCTCTCTTTGTGGGGAGGAATTTCGGGAGAACCCGGGCTCAATTCCCACAAGTGACGATTCCCCCTGGGCCAGCTCCCGCCGGTAAACGGACGGAGAGAAAGATCCTATAAATTTACCACAAAAAAAAATATATTTAAGTCTTTAATTAATATAGTGCAACTATTAATTTTGAGTAAATTAAGGAGTTTGGTCAATATATATAGGTAATGGATAATTATTTATACTTGTGACAAAGGCGGAATCACTCACCCTAGGTGTCTCATACGGCCACACTCCCTGACAATTTGTAGAAGGGTAAATTTGATTCAACTAACTAACCGGGGCTATATTTTTGCTCATTGTGCACAAGGAATCTCTCTCATTTTGAGCAGTGAAACTCGATCATTAGTCTCTGACAAATTTAATTTATATGATCATTTGAGCTGGCCCTGGAGGTTAATTGACTATTTACATTGATGCATGTGATGTTGGTATAAAGTCTCAATATTCAGTTTTAAGTTTTAACCACTCATACATCATAAAAGTGACATTATTTTATGTTTTCGTTGATTCTATAGCAGCTCGAAAAACTAAGCTCCTAATTGTCTATTGTACTCAATCGTCATAAAAAAGTTATGACTAGAGATTAATTAGTCTGAATTATCCTCTTATCATGTATTTATGTATTTACATGGATTATTATGTGCTTACATGCTTATCTCTTTCTTCTGTTTTTTCCCCTCATTTTGCAAAAGGACAACCTTTTTGTTCCTTACCTTCGCACCCAAGTTTCGAGAAAGAACAGGAATTATTACTACAAGTATGTTCTTTTTCTTTTACCGTATGCGCTTTTTCAATTATAGTATGTTACTTATGTTATACGTTTATGGATCAAGGTTTAGCAATCATGAAACTCATAAGCCAAAGATATGGTGGCTAAATCATCTGCCATTATGATGTATCAAAGCCCTGTATATTACGCAATGGTAAATAATTGATGTTGTATGCCTAGAGTTGTTAAGCTGGAATCACCTACTATAAAATAATAATAACAATTTTATAAAGAGTTAAGCTTAAAAGTTGAAACCGTTTGTCTTGTGTGTCTCGTATGAATTCTAACCCGACTCATATTTATTATGGATAGGCCTGTGGTCCAATAATGTTACCACGATGTGGGCCCATCGACGGACTAGTGTAGAAGTCTCTATATCTGACGGAGAGGAATTCTATCCAACGGTGCAGAATGAATCTGAAAGCATTCCTACTGAAACTAGCAATCCTATTCATGGCTCAACAACCACAAATTGGGCTTTTGAAATAAGCGGGCCCAGAACTCATTTTAAGGCGCATCGTAACTCCATGCTCGCGACCGCACATTACAAGGAAATACGTTGACAGCTCACATCATACAGAACCGGAAATATAACCAATTCTATATTTCTATTCGCTCCTCTGAGTTTCTCTCTCTCTCTCTTTCTCTCTCTCAGTCAACTGTTGCTTGCTCGGAAATGGCTTCGTGCTCGCACTCGCTGATTTCGTCTTCCTCTTTCTTCTCCGCGAATCAAGCTCGAGCTTTTTCCCGCTCCTCGCCGTCGATCAGCTCCGGATTTTCGCTCTGTAAGCCCCTATTTACTCGCCGGAACCCTAGCATTACAGTTTTTGCATGTCGACGTAGCTCCTCCGATGAGGACTCGCGGTCCAGTAAGCTTTTAGATACTATCTTCGTGGCCTGCACTTCTGCCGCCTTGTCTCTGTCGTTGTTCCTTGTCGATGTCGATGCCGCATCCGCCTTCGTAGTCACTTCGCCGAGGAAGCTGCAGACTGATGAGCTGGCTACCGTCCGGCTTTTTCAGGAGAATACGCCTTCCGTTGTCTATATAACTAATCTCGCTGCCAGGTGATTCTCTATATGCTTATTGCGGCTCCGGTGATCGTGATTCCGAGAATATCAGGATTCATTAGCAAAATTGCTATGTAGTTTCTAGAATATGATGTTGTAAATGTAGCTCTTATTTCGTACTTGATTATGTTGGAAATTAAATTAGTTCCTTGAATTTCTTTCTATAAACACCAAATCAAAATCAACTTGTTTAGTGGGTACTTATTATTGTTAATCACTAAACCACTATCAAATTGCATGTTAGGAGTTAATTTGCTATGTTATAACATTTCTACTGCTTATCACTACCATGTTAGTGGTTAGTATGTCCCTTGAAATCACTCTTCATAATATTAGAGTAGTAGTCAATAGCATTCAAAGATGCTGATAAGAAGCTTCGGAAATTAGTGTGTTGGGACTTTGTTAACCATTTTGTTAACTTCTATTTGTTCTTATTAATGAAATAAGCTTCATCGTCATTGCCTGTGGAGTAGGCATATTACAGCTGAACCACAACTTTTTTGCCCATTTTTTAGTTCATTATCTTACTGATCCCTGTGCTCCAGAAATAAACTGTTTCATTAATCTATACTGGCCATTTTTTCTAACAGATTAGGTTGACCTGTCTGTTGATTATTGGCTCTTTTTGATATTTAGGCAAGATGTGTTCACATTGGACGTGTTTGAGGTGCCTCAAGGTTCTGGTTCAGGTTTTGTGTGGGATAGAGATGGTAACATTGTCACGAATTATCATGTTATTCGTGGTGCATCAGATCTCAGGTTAGTCAATTTATAGCATGATGACCTCAGGTTTATGACTTTTCTTTGTTGTGCCCATTGACATGGCTTATAAATTGTTTGCTGATGCATTGACAGTAGAACTTTTAGATAATTGCCATGCTTAAGAGTTAAGATGATGCATGTAGCAGCCTACCAAATTTATATTGTCTTTCTTGGGTTTAATTGGCACCCAAGTAGAAATATGTGGACTTAAGAGCTCCCTTGGAAGAAACACTGGTGCTCATCTATGTAATAAATGCACCCAAATCAGAATAAACAGCAGCCACAAGTAACTGAGCCCCCAAATAATGGTTCAATTCACAATGAATATTGGGGATGGCATCCATGGAGATTTTAACCAAGAGAAAGACTTGAAATAGCATGAAAAGGAGGAAAGAGTGGATCAAACTTTTTGTTCACCTATATTCTAACTTCTTGTTGGTATATTTCCTGTTTGTAAGGATTTGGTTCATTTAATGATTTCATTTGACAAGTCGGCTTTCTTAAATTTTTACCTTCTTCAAGCTCTGAATCCTGGAACAATATCATGCTTGGTTACTTGTTTTGTTCAGGGTCACTCTATCTGATCAGAGTACTTATGATGCAAAAGTTGTTGGATTTGACCAAGATAAAGACGTTGCTGTACTACACATTGATGCACCCAAAGACAAGTTGAGACCTATACCAATTGGTGTATCTGCAGACTTGCTTGTTGGTCAGAAAGTATTCGCTATTGGAAATCCTGTAAGCAAAGGCAACCTTTCAAGATATTGTGTACACATATGGGCATAACCTGTTTGTTTGCTTATTTTCTTTGGCCAATTAATATCCTAAGTTTTGATTTGCTGCTTGAACTATAACTAATTTCCTTCTTTTTTTTCCATCTCCCATACTCTACTGAAAGATTATTACTTCATAGCATCTCACTTTTGAGTACTGGTATAAGAAACCTGCTTTTCCCAAGGTTTGCTTAATTGAGGGTTGTTCATAACATGTTTTCTGTGTGTCCCTGTCCCTCCGATGTCTAGAAGCACGGGCAAGCAGTAATTCTTTAAGCACTGTAGAAATCTCTATGATACATTATTGAATTCTCACGCCCATCCCCTTTGCAGTTTGGGCTTGATCATACACTCACCACTGGTGTCATCAGGTAAATGAGAAATTTGTAATTCGTTCCTGAGATGATTTTATCGTTCCTAACTCGTATGTCACTGAGTGCAATCCATTTTAACCAATGTAGCGGACTCAGAAGAGAAATCAATTCTGCTGCAACTGGCCGCCCAATACAGGATGTTATCCAGACAGATGCTGCTATAAACCCAGGGAATAGTGGAGGGCCACTTCTTGATAGTTCAGGAAACCTTATTGGTATAAACACAGCTATATACTCCCCTTCAGGTGCATCATCAGGTGTTGGATTTTCTATTCCAGTTGACACAGTGAGTTCCTATGTGCTTCACAGTTCATGCGAACATAAAGACATTCTAGCTACGCTTCTACATGTTAAAAGAAATTCCATATTAACATATAGGCTTTTTGCATAAAGCTCCCCATACCCATGTGTGCTTATTCAGGGCATGAGCAGCAGAGGACTTGGGAATCAAATAACATAAAATATTTAATGACCAAATTACTAAATGCAGGTAAGTGGCATTGTTGATCAGTTGGTAAAGTTTGGGAAAGTCACCAGACCAGTTCTGGGAATTAAATTTGCCCCAGATCAGTCTGTAGAGCAACTTGGAGTTAGCGGCGTGCTTGTCTTGGATGCTCCTCCAAATGGTCCAGCTGGGAAAGCAGTAAGTTCAATGTTTACTTGCTAGTTGCTCTGGCTAATGCTCTGTATTTGACTGTTACAATCCTTCCGGTTTCATAAAGTATTTAGAGAATGATTTATTACACAGTTGTCTAATGCTCATTTGTACAATAACTTAATCTGTGTTCTGCAGGGGCTTCAATCTACTAAGCGCGATTCCTATGGCAGACTTGTTTTGGGAGATATCATTACTTCTGTAAATGGTAAAAAAGTCTCTAATGGCACTGATTTGTACAGAATTCTTGACCAATGCAAAGTGGGTGAAAAGGTTCGGGCAGAACCCAAAATTAAAATTTGATCCTTTTTTTTTTTTTTTTCAATGCTTGTTCAGAATAAATGCAAGCGCTTACCACCTTTTCTTTTCTTTTCTTTAATTTTTTTTAATATAGGTGATTGTGGAAGTCTTGCGTGGTGACCAGAAGGAAAAGATTCCTGTAATCCTGGAACCAAAGCCTGATGAATCATAGGAGCCCGAGTTGGATCAATGAGTAACGTTAAACTTGCTGTATTTATAAAAGAAATCTCCCTATGCCTAATTGTTTCTTGATATCTAAATTGTGTACATAAAAAAACATACTGTATGACAACACACTTTCGTTCCGCCCCCTTTACCATCGGACATTGTAGGTATATATTTTTCGACCTGATGTCTTTGTTAATATTAATGGGCAAATTTGTAAACCTAGACAGTAGATAGTAACTGTTTACGGATGAAACATGTGTAGATGCTCCAAATATTATACATTTGCACCGGAGACTGCCGGTGCAAAGAACAAAACATTAAGGTGGCGATATATATAAACATACACAAACAATATATAAATACAAACACATTCCAACGATAACCACTCTCCCCGAGATTAATTGGGGAAGCATGTGGTGTGTGCAAATGCACAACACACGACTTAATATGTACACACGTATTTTAATGCACCAAATTTATCTCATTTATAAAATTTTCTTTTTTTAATGCACTGGATTAGTTATCATGTTTTTACGGAGGGAGTGGTTATGATTACTGTGATAAATAAATAAATATATATATATATTTATATACACACGCATATACATACATGTGTATACAAATATGTACATTTGTGGCTTTGACTGACACGTGGGTGCATATATTTTCTATTTCAGAGAGGAAAAATCAAACAACGTTGAAGATGACAAATGGAGGGGAATAAATATTATAATACTTTATAATAAATTGAGTGGACGATAAGTATGTGAGATTTAATACTCCGTATCATTTATAACTTTCCATTAAGATGGTTTCAAAAAAAGATGGTTTTTATTCATAACAACAGCTATCCCTTACTTATATCTACCAAAGGAGTTGCTGACCTGTTTGGTCAACCCGTATAGCTGATTTACCCATATGGCCATATAGCTGATTTATTCTAAACTGGTCTATGAGTTGATCTTTCCACAGTTCTGATTCTTCTGAATATGCCAATCTCGCACACATTACTGACCTGGGTTACCGCTAGTCTTCATGATTCTTCTGAATACGCCAATCTCACACCACATCACTGACCTGGGTTACCACTAGCCTTCACGAGAATGCTGTAGTAGTATAGTCCGCTATTTTGGTGCTAGCCTTATAGGGCAAATAGAGAACGCAATGCACCGAGCAGCTTTTGCAAGCATAAAGCGCTCGTTTTCTGTCAATGGTCTCTCTATAACCTTGATGATATTTACATCCTAGTACATATAAGAGTGAGGACATATAAGTAACCATTGCAATAATAAATCAATAGCTCATAATCCATCCGGGGGAGGGGGGGTTCTCCCTCTCTTTACCCAAAAACAAAAGGAAGAGGGAACAAATAATAGGAAGAGCTCATTATTGGTATCATTTTTTTAAAGTCACAAATGTAATAGTTTGGATTTCAATTTGTTAAGATGATAGCATATTATTATCTATTCTGTATGTTTACTGAAGCAGAGGGT
>CM008341.1:2824563-2836080 GCA_002525835.2 Ipomoea batatas | reverse complement strand
TCGACCACCTTTTTGTTAAAAAAGAAAACAACAATACCATTAGTGGGAAATATTCAAGTTATGAATATAAAATATGGACCCACAAAATTTTAAATTTAGAGATCAGAATTAGAAATGACTGTTCGAGCAAGAATGTTAGCAAGCAGGTTATTACTCGAGTGACCACAAATTAAAGGACCATAAAGACTATAAACATCCATTAACATATAAAATTAGCATGCCAATGAAAATGTACGGCATTTCTCGCAATTACTAATCGAGTGCCCGCAAATTAAAGGACCATAAGGAGATAAATCAGTTTAAATTGTCCAAATCTGCTTTAACCCAAGCTAACAAGTCCCTTGCACTGAAAGTAAAACTTATAATTTCGTAATTACCAAATAACCGTCTAACTAACTTAACTGGAGTTGCGTCCACCTTGTATTGTTTTTCTAACCAAGGTTTAGGTGGTGCTTATGTTAATTTTAGTTCTCCTTTGTACGGCTGGGAGGTGTCGTAAACTCCTCCTCGAAAACCATAAGGTAAACAAAGATGCCCATTTGTCTTGAAGAGGCCAGACATTATGGTAGCTATCTATTTCGTAGAAGGAAACCTGTGCCTTTTCTCTTCAAATGTTAGGAAGGCATGGGCCCATCGACGTGTACGACGACGCTTAATCGATAACTTTTACAACACCGTACCATATATGATCCAATCTAAACTGATACAATTAAACTACACATTTAAATTATATATATATATATATTATTATATATATGCTCACCTGTTTCCCCACTTAGCATGAAGCTCCATGATCAAAAGCTGTTCCTCCGGCGTAATATTGCCCCGCCGGACGTCTGGTCGAAGGTAGTTCAGCCACCGGAGCCGGCAACTCTTACCGGTACGCTTGAGACCTACATACAAAACAAAACAGATATTTACTTAATTACATTAATTAATCACTTCAATTCCCTAACAATATATCTTCCTTCAATTCATTTAAAAAAATTAATGTATTTCCTTAATCATAATTACCTGCGGATCGAGCCAGAGAATTCCAGACACCTTCGCCGTGATTAGCAATGTAGTTGATGAGAATCAAGTCTTCCTCCATAGTCCAAGGTCCCTTCCTGATCTCAGGATCATGAGAGCTACTATTGCAGCATGTTTTCATATCCATTTTGAAGATGAGAGGAAAAGATTGAGAAATGGGGCTGATGGGATCTGATGTGGATTAATGATTTTGAAGGATGGGAGCAGGACTGATCCATATTTATAGAGAACTGAAAATTAAGATAAATAGTGTATTTTCCGGCATTTAATCAGCGTAATCTACTGCTAATACAGGGCTTTTAAGTTTTAACCTAACTTTCATTATACATAGTCAACTTAATATAATAATAATAAAAAGGAGCAGAAAGTTTTACTAATTAGTCATTAGTGCATGCAATGCACTTGTGCATGTACTATCACCTTAGGTCCCCAAGCTAGGTCCAAAATTGGTGCAGTATTAATTTAATTATGTAAATTTCAAATTATTATTGGTTTTCTATTGCAGCTTACCTTTCCTATATGGTTTACAAACTATCACACAGGAGCACCATAAAAAAAAACAAATTACACAGGAACACCATTAAAAAAATAAAATATGCCGCTTAACCACAAAGCTTTTGGCAAAAACTCTTTTTTTGTAGTCTATGTGATACAAATATATAAAGTTACATTACAAATCATTTTTTGTATAAATAGTACTCCGTACATACCAATGGTGGGTAATTCAAATTGAACAAGTTAGTGTCCAGATTCACTACAATCCTTAAAATGTGAGCGCACAACACTCCTCCAGTCAATAAACTACTTCATTCAAAATGTCTGTGTCCTCCAAAGTCTTTCTTGCCCATTTCCTTTGCACCGGTTTTCAACTGTGTACACAGGAAGATATGCAACCAAGATTATTAATTCAAAGATTTTTTAAGGTTAAGCAAGTCATAGTCGACTAGTCGTAGGTTAGACAAGTGATTAATGTAGGATTAGGCGTAAACAGTGTCATATCCACACAAAATGCAAGAAATCAAGAAAGTTATAGACAAATTGATTACACTGTTGACTTGATAACTACAAAGCTCATATTACACTTATTGATTTGAATTCTTGGATAGTGGATGCTAGGATTGCTGGGGATGACAAATGTTCCGTTTGAACCGATTATGTTACAATATAGTATTTGTTCATAACTAGGCTCGAACCAACCCCTTCCATATGGAGTGCAACCTGGTGCCACTTGTCCACAAGGTCATTGGCAGGAAATTCTAATTTTATTTTTATTATTTTGTGAAATTGTGAATAGACTCAGAATCGAACTTAAATTACAGTCATATCTTAGCTGCAAGTTTCTCTGGTCACTCACGAAAAATTGTAAGAAATCAAAGACATGAAAAAGGACAAAATGGCACATATCATATCGGAGAGAGGAGAACGATATATGAATTATCAGTGGCAACACGCGATAATGAATTGGCGTTTGGAGACTGATTCCTAACCCGAGCTAGGCCACCGGCAAACCTTTTTCGCTGTGCATCGTCAACCATTCATACATTTCATAATAATGTGCTTATGTGCCCATCATTAATGTAATCGTGGCTTCTTAATTCTCCTGTTTACAACTGTGCACAGCTTTGACACTTCACTGCCAAAGTTGTTTGGAAGCATTACTACTCTTGGGAAGCTTAGTTTGTGGCCAATTAAGGCTTAACGTAACACCACCCATTCTCAATTATTATTTTTTGGGATTAGTCACACTAAAATTTGATTCGTTTATGTGAAATTAAAGGGGCCATTATTGTCTTTAGAAAAACAATAATATTTTTGTTCTTTAAAAAAAAATAAAATTTCATCCTTTAATTGTCTACAAACTGATTTTTTTGTCATTGGATTTTATTAAGTCAGAATTGCGATTTAAAAGACACTTCGAAGACAAATGTAATAAGAAAATACTTACTTTTAACTCAACATAATGGCATATGTCATATATGTCAACAATTATTTAAAGATTCATTCCTAGTTACAACAAAAAACTTAAAATTTATCCCAATTGATCCTAGGCACCAACATTAATAATGCTTGTTTGGGTTAATACTAAGTACAATATAGGACATGCATATATGTAATCATTTTCATATTGAAAATTTAATTCTGAAGGCTTGTTTTTAGCAAATAGTATACAAATCATTATTGCCCTTGCCCGCATATACAACTCATTATTGTTATTTAGTAACGTTGTTTATTTGATATTTTTCTTATAATTCACCTTACTTCTATTTTTATAAAGTACGTACATAAAATTTATTTTATAATTTCTTTTATACTTTTATGAAGAATAAAACAAATAGATCAAGTTATATCTAACGGTAATCGTGCATGTGTTTGTTTGAGTGAGTATTATTTGACGGTTAGGATAAGAAAACTTGAAGTAATACACATCATACACAAGCTATAGATAGATATGAGTTATAAGCTTGAGAGGAATTCAAGAGTCCTCCACTATCTTGTCGGGCTGGAGTGTGGGGCCATATGACGGAGAAAATTTGTTAAGGTAACAATACTTTATGGATCATTATTACATTTTTTTTAAATAACTAATATAACTAATTAAACTCCACCACAAATTCTAGTAGTCTAGAGTGAACTTCTAGGGAAGATGATTTCTCCCTTCACAAAAAGAGCAAGTTCATGAATGGAAAATGAATTGCATTTATTTCTTTCCCAAAATGGTTGGAGCAATGATGGTATTGAGAATGATGTTTTAATGGCTAATGGCCACAAAATTATCGCATTGATTTGGAGGTATTTCAATTTGTGTCTTGTGAGCAATGACTTAATCCTAATCTCATGTCCATTTTGTGGCTATTAGTTGATAGATTGCTCATTAAGCAGGGATGGACCAAAAACATACCATGCATTGAGCCTTTATTAAAAAACAATTATGTATTTCTCGATATAGTTAATCATCATTTTGATTCTTCAATTTTTTCCCAGCTGTTAATGTAGTCTTTAGTTTTTAATTTCAACCAATTTGGTCGTCGAATTGTTTAAAATTTTGTCAATTAAACATTTCAGAAACCAAACTGATACGGTGATTTCCACATTTTTAAAATTTCGTCAATTTAGTTCCTAAACGGGTTTAGTTAACGAAATTTTAAACAAGTCGATGATCAAATTGGTTGAAATTGAAAACTATGGACTACATTGACAATTGAGAAACAATTGGGAGACCAAAATGTTGATTTCCCCTTCTCGATATTATGATGGTAATATTTTTATTTTATTTTTTATTTTTTTAAAGTTATAATTATTAATTAGTTATGTCTCAAGTAATATACTCATTTGTTACATCTTTATTGAAGTATCAAATAATGAATGAAAGAAATATAATCTATATAACGGCCGTATATTGTAATTCTTTATATATAAGTTGTTGCAATAATTTGATGTTGAGTCTTATAGCTAGATTTACTCGATTTTTACCTTCATATGAGCATGAGAACGGACTGATGGAGTCCAATATATAGTCCCATAAAGTAAAAAATAAAAAAATAAAAAATAAAAGGTCATAAAAAAAAAAACTAAACTCAATTGTGAATATCATTTTTTTTTTTTGGAAAACAATATCATTTTCTCATGTGTGTGAATATTGAATAACAATTGAGGGGTTAGTAACTTCGTACATTAGGCCCACTTTAAAAGGCTCAGCTAATAACTGAAAAAGGCCGAAATAATTGGAGTCCATAATAAACAACGCTAAGTAAATATTTTGATGGCCCAATATTAATTAATCAAAACTGCATTTATTAATTTTAAAAAAAATATGAATAGTAAATACTCCGTTGGAGTTTTGTTACGCTAATCGTTGCAACTTGCATGCAGGGTGCCAAGTCAATAACAAAAATAATTAAATTATTAGTTGAGAATTAAAATTTCAAAATATTAATGATAATTAATCTATTTAAATCGTTGCATCAAAATATAACTCAAGTACTCAAACATTAATCTATTAATGATTATTTTTAAATATAAAATGATACAGTAATTTTTTATAAATTGACTCGTGAGATTGACATAATAAATAATTATATTTTCCTATCAAATGTCTAAAATGTACGGCTGTGGTCTTTGGACCATGGCGTACTTGAGTTAATGATAGATGGACCTTAGCGGCTTTGCCTGATCAAACTATGACCGCTGCGACCAAATGGCAGGCCCGGGCCCATATGGGCCCGCCTATGATGAACAGTTATACAATGGACCCGTCACAATTTATATATTCAATAGGTAAATTGTGAGCGTTCAATACATAAATTGTTAATATTTAGTATGTAAATTGTATATTTTAGACTTGATTTTACATTGTAAAATGGACCCGAGTCCACATAATAATTTGCCCGCAAATGATATTCTATTTAGAGTTCGTAATATAATGTAGTGAGCTTATTGTGAGTATAAAACAAATATATAAGAATATGAGGTATGGTTGAGTAGAGACTCATCCATTCTTAACGAAAGATTTAGGGTTTGATCTTTGATTTTAAATATAAAACAATTCAGTTGTCACATTTAATACAAGTGTCTATAATTAGTGAAGAGATTAATCACTATATTTGAGCGTAACGTATATTAGTTCTTTTGCATAATGTGTCATTAAATTATAGTAATTTATTTTTCTAGTATTTTATTGGGTTTTGGGGTATGGGAATTTTTTTTTTTGAGAACTGGGGTATGGGAATTTTAAGTTAAGAAAATTTGTCTTTCATAGTCAAAATGGGGAAGGCACGAGGTGAATTTGGTCCAAGTCTAATTACATATCCTACGGTCACTATCAGCTGGATAGGATCAACGGCGAAGAAATTCACGATCCAAACAAAATGCCAGGTCGCCAGTCAACACAATAATGGAACACATTTGACTTGACAGCCAGCCAGGTAGCGGAAACGTGCCACGTCATACGCCTGGGAGCGAACTCCGAAACTGCAATGAACTGAAATTGATAAAATTATTTGGGGTCCGCTGCACTGCATCAGAAATCTCAGAGCATCCGAAGGGAGAGAAAGCCAGTCTAAACACAGTCAAAGCTTTGTAAAGAGAGTCCTTNGATTTTCAAATTATTACACAGGAGCACCATCGAAAAAACAAATTACACAGAAGCACCATCAAAAAAAAAAAATTATGCGGCTGAACCACAAAGCTTTTGACAAAAACTCTTTTCTGTAGTCTATGTGAAACAAATATAAGAAGTTACATTACAATTTTTTTTTTTGTATAAATAGTATACCAATGGTGGGTAATTCAAATTGAACAAGTGTCCAGATTCACTACAATCCTTAAAAATGTGAGCGCACAGCAGTCCTCCAGTCAACAAACTACTTCATTCAAAATGTCTGTGTCCAGATTCACTGATATTCCAAATCCAAAGTCTTTCTTGCCCATTTCCTCTGCACCGGTTTTCAACTGTGTACACAGGAAGATATGCAACCAAGATTATTAATTAATTCAAAGATTTTTTAAGGTTAAGCAAGTCGTAGTCGTAGGTTAGACAAGTGATTAAATGGAACCGAGCGTAGGATTAGGTGTAAACAGTGTCATGTCCACACAAAATGCAAGAAGAAATCAAGCAATTGTTGACAAATTGGTTACACNNNTTACTGAGCTGAAGGAGATAAAAAGGCTCACAACACTTGTTGTGGGGGGACTTCTTACACTTCTGACACTTCTTATTAGACAATAGATATTACATTCACTTGTACACGGAGCACTACGCTCAACTCTGTATTGAAACACTCAAATACCCAGCATTGTATTCACATACTCAGTTAAATAATATACCGGTAACACATTATTACCGTCAACAGCAACGGAGCCGAAATCAGAACCATGAACGATTTTGATTTTTTTTTTTAAATCAGTAACCAGAACCGCGGTTTTCGGTTCGAAACCGATAAGTACACACATGCATATATACATAAAACTTGGAAATTATAGTTTCATTTTATTATTTCGTGAAATTGTGAATCAACGATTCAAAACTGAAATCGAATTACAGTTATATCTTAGGTGCGAGTTTCTCTCGTCACTTACAAAAAAATTACGATAAATCAAAGACATGAAAAAGGACAAAATGGCACATATCATATCGGAGAGAGGAGAACGATATATGAATTATCAGTGGCAACACGCGATAATGAATCGGCGTTTGGAGACTGATTCCTAACCCGAGCTAGGCCACCGGCAAACCTTTATCGCTGTGCATCGTCAACCATTCATGCATTTCATAATAATGTGCTTATGTGCCCATCATTAATGTAATCGTGGCTTCTTAATTCTCCTGTTTACAACTGTGCACAGCTTTGACACTTCACTCCCAAAGTTGTTTGGAAGCATTACTACTCTTGGGAAGCTTAGTTTGTGGCCAATTAAGGCTTAACGTAACACCACCCATTCTCAATTATTATTTTTTGGGATTAGTCACACTAAAATTTGATTCTTTTATGTGAAATTAAAGGGGCGAATATTGTCTTTAGAAAAAAAAAATACTTTTGTTCATTTTTTCGTCCTTTAATGGTCTACAAACTGAAGTTTTTTGTCATTGAATTTTATTTAGAGTTGGTTTAAAATACACTTCAAAAACACTTGAATGATAAAAATTACGAATAATGTCAACTTGGGATGTGTCTTGTGTATTCAAGAAATACAATGTTGATGCTCTAAGCCTAAGCACAATTCTACTAATTATTGATGTTGCCTTCATGCTTTAATTTAATTCCACTAAACATGTAAGCCAAAAATGAAGATACCAACTATTAAAGGACCAAGACTATCATTTTTTGTTCGGTCGACAGGACAACAGTAAAGGTAAATCGCGTCAGACTAATCCAATCGTGACGAATCAACTACGTTAAGACTCGGGACATGATTTTTTTTTGGCAATATATTTTAAATTGTATTTCCACCCTTTGACATAAAGTTATATGTTGAATAATATGAACCTTAAAAGTAACATTTAGAGTGAGAAGAAAATACTTACTTTAACTCAACATATGTCATATATGTCAACAATTATTTAAAGATTCATTCCTAGTTACAACAAGCTTAAAATTTATCCCGATTGCTCCTAGGCACCAACATTAATAATGCTTGTTTGGGTTAATACTAAGTACAATATAGGACATGCATATATGGAATCATTTTCATATTGAAAGTTTAATTTTGAAGGCTTGTTTTTAGTAAATATATAGTAACGTTGTTTATTTTATGGGTCACACTTGTGTGAGACCGCCTCGCGGATCTTTATTCGTGAGACGGGTCGGGTCGGGTCAAAGCACCATGCAAATGTCATACTTATATGTGCAAACGTCATACTTATATGCTCAAATATAACATTAATCAATAATACAATTTTTGTTACTTATAAAAAAAAAAGTAATACATTTTTCATAATAAGTAATGTTGACAAGTGCCCCTTAATTATAAGGGCAAATATAATACTTTTGTGGAAAAATATAATACTTTTAAATCGAAATGTAAAAGTATTGTATTTTCCCTTAAAAGTATTACATTTACCCGTATAAGTAACAAAAATTTTATTCCTTAGTATTACATTTGAGCATATAAGTGTTACATTTGCATCTTGACCCGACCCGACATGTCTTATGGTGAGACGGTCTCACACAAGTTTTTGCCTTATTTTATATGTTTCTTATAATTCACCTTACTTCTATTTTTAAAAAGTATATACATACAATTTATTTTATAGCTTCTCTTATATTTTTATGAAGAATAAAACAAATATAAAACAAATAGATCAAGTTATATCTAACGGTAATCGTGCATGTGTTTGTTTGAGTGAGTATTATTAGACGGTTGGTATTTGAAAACTTGAAGTAATATACACATCATACACAAGCTATATATATATATGAGTTCTAAGCTTGAGAGAAATTCAAGAGTCCTCCACTATCTTGTCGGACTGGAGTGTGGGGCCATATGACGGAGAAAATTTGTTAAGGTAACAAAACTTTATGGATCATTATTACATCTTTTTTTAATAACTAATATAACTAATTAAACTCCACCACAAATTCTAGTAGTCTAGAGTGAACTTCTAGGGAAGATGATTTCTCCCTTCACAAAAAGAGCAAGTTCATGAATGGAAAATGAATTGCATTTATTTCTTTCCCAAAATGGTTGGAGCAATGATGGTATTGAGAATGATGTTTTAATGGCTAATGGCCACAAAATTATCGCATTGATTTGGAGGTATTTCAATTTGTGTCTTGTGAGCAATGACTTAATCCTAATCTCATGTCCATTTTGTGGCTATTAGTTGATAGATTGCTCATTAAGTGGGGATGGACCAAAAACATACCATGCATTGAGCCTTTATTAAAAAACAATTATGTATTTCTTGATATAGTTAATCATCATTTTGGTCCTTCAATTTTTTCCCAGCTGTTAATGTAGTCCTTAGTTTTCAATTTCAACCAATTTGGGCGTCAAATTGTTTAAAATTTCGTCAATTAAACATTTCAGAAACCAAACTGATACAGTGATTTCCACTTTTTTAAAATTTCGTCAATTTAGTTCCTAAACAGGTTTAGTTAACGATTGACATTTGAGAAACAATTAGGATACCAAAATGTTGATTTCCCCTTCTCGACATTATGATGGTAATATAATTTTTTTGATTTTTTTAAAAGTTTAATTATTAATTAGTTATGTCTCAAGTATATACTCATTTGTTACATCTTTATTGAAGTATCAAATAATGAATGAAAGTAATATAATCTATATAACATCCGTATATTGTAATTCTTTATATAGAAGTTGTTGCAATATTTTGATGTTGAGTCTTATAGCTAGATTTACTCGATTTTTACCTTCCTATGAGCATGAGAACGGATTGATGGAGTCCACCGATAAAGTTGTTAAAAAAAAAGGTCTTAAAAAAAAAACTAAACTCAATTGTGAATATCAATTTTTTTTTTTTTGGAAAACAATATCATTTCCTCATGTGTGTGAATATTGAATAACAATTGAGGGGTTAGTAACTTCGTATATTAGGCCCACTTTAAAAGGCTCAGCTAATAACTGAAAAAGGCCGAAATAATTGGAGTCCATAATAAACAACGCTAAGTAAATATTTTGATGGCCCAATATTAATTAATCCAAACTGCATTTATTAATTTTTAAAAATTTATGATTATTAAATACTCCGTTGGAGTGTTGTACTTTTGTTACGCCAATCGTTGCAACTTGCATGCAGGGTGCCAAGTCAATAACAAAAAGAATTAAATTATTAGTTGAGAATTAAAATTTAAATATATTAATGATAGTTAATCTATTTAAATCGTTGCATCAAAAGATAACTCAAATACTCAAACATTAATCTATTAATAATTATTTTTTTAAATATAAAATGATACAGTAATTTTTTATAAATTGACTCGTGAGATTGACATAATAAATAATTATATTTTCCAATCAAATGTCTAAAATGTACGGCTGTGGTCTTTGGACCATGGCGTACTTGAGTTAATGATAGATGGACCTTAGCGGCTTTGCCTGATCAAACTATGACCGCTGCGACCAAATGGCAGGCCGGGGCCCATATGGCCCCGCCTACAATCAATAGTTATATCATGTACCCGTCACAATTTATATATTCAATAGGTAAATTGTGAACATTTAATATATAAATTGTGAATATTCAGTATGTAAATTGTATATTTTGTACTCAATTTTACATTGTAAAGTGGACCCGAGTCTACATAATAATTTGCCCGCATATGATCTTCTATTTGGAGTTCATAATATAATGTAGTGAGTATAAAACATACATATGAGAATCTGAGGTATGATTGAGTGAAAGAGACCCATTCATTCTTAACGAAAGATTAAGAATTTGATCTTTGATTTTAAGTATAGAACAACCTTAAATCTTCAAGTCAGTTGTCACATCTAATAGAAATGTCTAAAATCAATGAGGGGATTAATCACTATATTCGAGAGTAAAAATCCTGAGCTACATAAAAAAAACATACATATATTAGTTCTTTACATAATGTGTCATTAAATTATAGTAATTTATTTTTCTAGTATTTTATTGGGTTTTGGGTTTTGGGAATTTTAAGATAAGAAAATTTGTCTTTCATAGTCGAAATGGGGAAGGCACGAGGTGAATTTGGTCCAAGTCCAATTACATATCCTACGGTCACTATCAGCTGGATAGGATCAACGGCGAAGAAATTCACGATCCGAACAAAATGCCAGGTCGCCAGTCAACACAATAATGGAACACATTTGACTTGACAGCCAGCCAGGTAGCGGAAACGTGCCACGTCATACGCCTGGGAGCGAACTCCGAAACTGCAATGAACTGAAATTGATAAAATTATTTGGGGTCCGCTGCACTGCATCAGAAATCTCAGAGCATCCGAAGGGAGAGAAAGCCAGTCTAAACACAGTCAAAGCATTGTAAAGAGAGTCTTT
>CM008341.1:2771305-2782208 GCA_002525835.2 Ipomoea batatas | reverse complement strand
TACGAAAGCCCTACAAAAAGTAAAGTAATTTCTTTAGACAATGAGGAAGAAAAACAAAAACATTAAATCAACATAAATAAAAAAACACTAACAAAGTTTACCAAAAGTCTAGTTACCAGAGAAGTCTCATGTTTGAACCTAATAATGTAACTACATTAAAACTCATAAGGCAATGATTTGTTATTATTGATGTTCTATTCATCACTATGGATATTTTTCGTCTCAATTTACCAAAATAATGCATGCTTAATTATTTATACCACATTTTATTTGCGATTTTCTAGGGCATCAATAATCTACTACTATCAAGTATCAACCCCCTAATTAAAAACCAAATAATAATAATAATATACTTTGATGGGCTAATAAAAAAACATGTTTTTAGTGTGTATAATTTAAGATTTACATGTTCAAATGTTGGATTAAAGTATGCTATTTTTTACTCGACGAAAAGTTTTAACTTTTTATTTTCTTATTTGTTTTATGAATACTTCCCACCTTTTATATTTATTAATTATTTGTGATTACTTGAAGTCGCATAATTCGCATTGCTATATTGGACGTTTCTAGTTTCTAGAAAATCATCTTAGTAAAGGAGTAATTTAAAATGATAAAAAATTCATGACACAACATAATAGATCAATCAATTTAAAATAAATTTATAAACTCTTTTTTATTAGCAGCGCCAGATAAGGAGCAAAAAAGAGGTATAAATTTAATCTCATTGGCATGAATATATCTTACAATTTACCTCACATGTCTTCAAGAGCGGGAAATGAAACTTAAGGTCGGGTTTAAATTTATATATAAAAATAATTTTAAAATTTTAATTTTAATAATAATAATAGTATGAATCTGAAAGGGACAGCCTCATAGCCAGGGAGAAGTTAGAAGTGGATGACTATTAATTACTATAATAAATATTAGTATGTACTATAATCAGAAGGAGAAGCTTTCCACTTTTCCTAAGATGGTAATATGAACACAGTTACATACGAGGGGGCTTCTTCGTATCTTCCAACATCAAAAATCCAAATCGATTTTGCCTCTCCTTATTTGAATCTGCTGTGATTTGAGATTTTCAGCTTCAAAGACTACGAAGAAGAACGAGAATCGTTTTTTTGTCTTTAATTTGTTAGTTTCAGAGTCACCATGCATTTCTTGAGCTCAAAATTCCCTTTTCTGAAATGGGCGACTGCTGCAGTCATCTTGCTGGTCAGTACGGCGTCGTTTTGTTACGCCGCCGATCCCCGGATTGAGGAGGCAGCGCCGATGAACTGCAGCGTGAACAGAGTATCTCCGACTTTCATCATCCCGATATTTACTAGGGTTATGGAGTTTGTTTCTCAGTCAGTTACAGATCACGGATGGGGAAATTCCAGTTCCGTTACAACAAACGCCTCTATGTACGCTTTAGCGCAGTGCTACGAAGATCTTCCCCGGCAGGATTGTCTCCTCTGCTACGCCTCCAGCCGGACGAAGCTCCCGCGGTGCCTTCCGGGGATCGCCGGCCGGTTGTTTCTCGACGGCTGTTTTCTCCGGTACGATAACTACAGCTTCTTCAGCGAGAGCACCTCCGCTCAGGACAAAGCGAATTGCAGCAGCTCGATCGGAACGCCGCCGCCGCCGCCGAATTTTGCGACGAACGCGGGGAGATTGATTGATAACATCACGGCGGCGGCGGCGGCGCGTGGAGGATTCGCGACGGGGAATGCGAACGGGGTGTACGTATTGGCGCAGTGCTGGAAAACGGTGAGCAGAGAGGGGTGCGGACAATGCTTGGCGAAGGCGAGAACGGAGGCGAAGAATTGCTTGCCTAGCGTAGAAGGTAGGTCGATGAACGCCGGCTGTTATTTGAGATATTCCACTGAGAATTTCATCAGCGATCCGAATGAGACAGACGGCGGGGGCTCCGGTGAGTTATTCCGTTCACACTCCGGTCAACTAGATCTAGATGATTATCAATTAATTAATATTTAATTATACTGCGCATGTTTGATTAATTAGTTTCCGGTTATAATTTGCCTTCTCTCTGCGCTGGTCAAGTCTTGCCACCGCATGTCCGCATTGCTTTTTAAGTTTTTCCTTTTAGTGAATCATAATTCAACATAAGTTGACTTTGATTTTTTTTTTTTTAAATAAGAAATTTTTTAAAATGTTTTTTTGGGTGAGGAGGAAAATCATATTCACTATTTGAAGGTGTGTGTAAACCCTGCATTGTAACACTAGATAGTTATACATGGACTCCGGCGAGGTGAATTCGTCACAATTTACATACTAAATGTTCACAATTTATATGAACATTCAGTATATAAATTGTGAACATTCAGTATGTAAATTGTGTATTTGGACCCGGTTCCATAGAATAATTTGCTGCCTTCAAAGGGATAAATCAGCATAGGTTGTCATAAATGACGAGCTCAAATGAAAAAAAAATATTAAAAGTTAATATTTATGTTTGGTTATGGGTGTTTATTTATTTTATTTTTAAAAAAAAAGAGTAAAAAGAAAGGGATATTTTAAAATTTTAAAATTTAAATTAAATATTAAAAGATGCATTTTTTTTTTTGGAAATAAGATTTGAACTCTTACATAGTCACAGATTAATGCTGATAAATTATGTTCTAATAGCGACCTTAAGTCTACTTGTTAACGTAAAAGAAGTACTTCGTAGTATTATTGGCTTTAGTTGTCAATTTTCTTGTTTTCCAATCTAACAAAATTGAAACTTTTGTTGCTTACAGCGGTATCCAAGAAAGGGGTAAAGGTGGCAATTGCATTGAGTGTGATTGCGTTTGTTATGATCTCTGCCTTTATTGCATACACATGGCGAAACAAGGCATTGAAGAGAAAACAAGGTATCATCAAAGAACCAAAATAAATAAATAAATATTTATATAATTGATTTACAAGAAAGCTTGAACTTGTAACCATATAGTTATCAAGACAATTGTCTGACCAATTTGGTTGAGGGTTGCTCCCATGAATAAATATATATTCCATTTGGTGACATCAAACCAAGAAAGTCAATAGATAGCCCATGAGAATCAAATTTAAAATCTTGTGGTTACTGAGTCAAGTGTCCTACCAACTTGGTTGGGGTTTGTTCTCGTGCATTTGGTGTTTGAAGAGTGGTGACATTTTTCTTGTCCTAATGCAGAAAGGAAGAATCTTGGTCCATTATTGGGCATTTACAGCAAATCTAATCTCAACTTTAAGTATGAAACTCTGGAGAAGGCAACCAACTATTTTGATCCTTCCATGAAACTTGGGCAAGGAGGAGCTGGTTCTGTGTACAAGGGAACGTTGAATGATGGGAGAATTGTTGCAGTGAAGAGATTGTTTTTCAATACTAGGCAGTGGGTGGATGAGTTCTTCAATGAGGTGAATCTTATAAGTGGAGTTGAGCACAGGAATCTTGTCAAGCTTCTGGGTTGCAGCATCGAAGGCCCCGAAAGCCTGCTGGTTTATGAGTTTGTGCCTAACAAGAGTCTCGATCAATACATCTTTGGTACTTTCTATGATTCTGTTCTTGGTTTTTGTTTGAGTCGGACTCTGAATGTGTTCTTTCTCAACTAAAAGTTTAAACTGATAGTGTGATTGGACGTTATTGAGAAGTTTGGTTCACTGGAAGTGTTTTCAATTCTCTTTTGCAGACAAGAACAAGGTTCTGACCTGGAGGGAGAGGGTTCACATTGTGGTTGGGACAGCAGAAGGTATAGCCTTTCTCCATGGAGGAACCTCAATCAGGATCATCCACAGGGACATCAAGAGCAGCAATGTCCTATTGGATGAAAACCTCGCGGCTAAGATTGCTGATTTTGGGCTTGCACGCTGTTTTGCTCCTGATAAAACTCATCTCAGCACTGGCATTGCCGGGACACTGTAAGATTTTTTTTTAAAAATCAGACAAAGTTGATGGCATTGAATCTAAACTGCTCGTTTAACCTGTATTTTAACGTTAATGCAGAGGATATATGGCTCCGGAATACCTTGTCAGAGGACAGCTCACAGAGAAGGCTGATGTCTATAGCTTCGGTGTGCTTGTTCTTGAGATTGTATCTGGTAGGAAAAGCAATGCCTTTGCAGATGACTCTGGCTCGCTACTGCAAACAGTATGTTCCAAATTTCTATCTACATTCTCATTGACAACGAGTCAACGAGCAATCTTTCTACGCATAACAGGATATTGTTCTTCAAGATTCGACTAATTTATATATGTCTGCTATGTTTTGGATTCAGGTATGGAGGCTTTACAGAACTGATCGGTCCTCTGAAGTAGTAGACCCTTCTCTTGAAGGTGATTTTAACGCAAATGAGGCATCTAAAGTGGTTCAGGTTGGGCTACTATGCTGCCAGGCAATTCCTGCTTTAAGACCATCCATGTCTGAAGTTGTAGAGATGCTAACAATCAACGATCGCGAAATCCCTGAACCGACACAGCCTCCCTTCATCAACTCCAGCGTACTGGCAGGCGGCTCCATGGGTAGCATCAAAACGTTGGTATCCAACGCGCTGAACAGACAGGACGGGTCTTCCTACACTTCCACCACAGACCAATCCTCTAGCATGCAGAGTACTTCTGATGGAATTAGAAGCGAGGAGTTTCGAAATCATTAGGGTTCAAAGTCCTGCATTCTACACTCGATCTCGTTGCCCATTTTGATGGAAAGCCTTTGTCATTTCCCTGGATAGGATAGAAAGACCAAACTCGTAACGCAGAAAATGTGAAAGAAATACAGGCCTTGTGAAGAGTTCTCTGTGTGATTCCTATGTATAAAAGCCTTGACAGAAAGAAAGATTGTGAAATTTTTTGTATAGATTGCCATTACAGCAACTAGACTGAGATTTAGTGTTATTCCTTTCATTTCCTGAACTGTCTTGCATTTGTTAAGGTTTTTTATTATTAAAAAAAAAAACATTATTAGAAAACAACTTGGAGTGGTTACTTTAAACAATTATTAACCCACAACATGTGAACCAATGTGTGAATGCATGATTTAAACCTGGTCAAAGCAGAACATTCTTAAACCCTCCACTCTTTCAACATTTTTTAAAACAAAACATCAGAGTTGTTAGTAAGTTGTAATAAATAAAGTTGTAAAATAGAAAGCAAAATAACAAGAACATCATATAGCCATATGGGGCATTACCTCTCTCACTGCGCAGGAAAGCTTACACGATGAAGAGACGAGACTCACGTACACGGGCTTTCAAAAGCGAACATTGACAGAAAAGTATTCAGCGAGGAGCCATCATATATCTGTTTCAATCTTCTATAATTGGCACTATCCTCTATGAGATCTTTCAGAGATGCACAGCTGTTCGGATTTGCATTTCAGAATTTAGTAGTTCCAGAACCCAATAAATCTCAGCTGATGCAGTGTGAGAACCATCCAGGGAATAAAATAAATGCCGTTGATTTCTAACCTCTATCCAACTAAAACCGCCACTTTTCTTCAATCCTTTGTCCTGCATTGATTTTCTTGTGTTCAGAACATCCATCCATCTACCTGCTGAAGCGTAGACGTTTGACAGCAGAACATAGCCTCCCGACTTCTTTTCTGCAGATTCTGAGAGCTTTCGGGATACCCTTTCTGCCATTATCTCATTCCCATATGTTCTGCAACTGCTTAATAGAGCAGCCCACATGTTAGCCTCGGGTTCGTAGGGAATGCTCGAGACGAACTTTTCTGCTTCTAAAAGGCGTCCTGATCGAGAAAGCATATCCACCACACAAGTGTAGTGTCTTTCGTTTGGCTTTACACCATATACCTTTTGCATTGAGTTGAAATGATAGAGCCCTTTATCAACTAGACCACAATGAGAACAAGCAAACAAAACCGCTAAAAGTATGTGCTCGTTAGGCGAGAAGGATGTAGTTCGTTCCATCTGTTCAAAGAGAGCAAGAGATTCCTCCGCAAACCCATTTTCTGCGAGACCCTGAATCATAGCTGTCCAAGTAATCGCGTTCTTCTGAGGCATTCTTTCAAAAATTTTCCGAGAGCTTTCAATGCTTCCAGATTTTGCATACATATCCAAAAGTGCTGTATCCACAAATATATCATACTGGAAACCAAGTTTTATGACTTTACCATGTAAATTCTCGCCTTTCTCTAATGAGGCTAAGTTAGCGCATGCACATAAAACAACGGAGAAAGTAGACTTATTGGGTTGTTCTCCTGACAAGATCATTTCATTGAATACTCCTAACAGCTTATCAAATTCTTCACCTCCCAGATAACCCGTCATCAGAGAGTTCCAGGAGACGTTATTTTTCTTGGGAATCCGGTCAAACAGCTCCCGGGCTTCTTCGCGGTAGCCATTCAAACTATAGCCAGCAACCATAGAATTCCAACAAACAACGTTCTTCTCCAGGATCGAATCAAAAGCTAGACATCCATCCTCAATATGCCCGCATTTGCAATACAAGTCAACCAGCGAGCTACCAATGAAAGGATTTGTTTCAGACCCAAGTTTCAGAACAAACGCGTGGATGGTCCTTCCTGCTCGCAAAGCCTTCAGGCTTGCCAGTGAACTGAGTGCAGTTGAAAAGCATGAAATATTTGGCTTGAACCCATCTTTAACCATCTGATGGAAGAGATTGACTGCTTCTTCTAAATAGCCACTATGGTTGTACCTTGAGATCATTGCACTCCAAGAAACTTCATTTCTCTCGGGCATCTGATCGAAGATCCTACGAGCTTCCTTCAAGTCCCCTTCCCCAAAATACATATCGAGAATTGCTGTCCAAGAAACAACGTCTTTTATCTCCATCCTATCAAACGTTCTTTTAGCCAGATCAGCCTCGCCCAACCGAACACTAAATGTAATCAAAGCATTAGAAACTGCCAAGTGATCCTCAAACCCAACCTTAACAACCAAACCCAGCAGACACATTCCCAGCTCAAAATCACCCAACTCTCCACAGGCTCTAAGTACAGAAGTAAAAGTAACATCATTAGGCATCACTCCAGATTGAAGCATCTTTGGGAGGAGTTTGATGGCATCAAAGCTCAATCCATTTTGAACGAGCCCACTGATTGTTGCAGTCCAAGAAATCACATTTTGAAATGGGTTTCTCTCAAAGTACCACAATGCCTCTTCAACCCTCCCATATCGTAAGAGGCCCGAAACCAAAGCAGTCCAAGAAATTTCATTTCTCTCAGGCATTTTATCGAACAATTGGCGGGCTTCATCTGGCTTCCCCCAGTTGATATTCGCAGAAATTAAACAATTACTGACAACCAAATTAAACCCATCGAATTCCTTCAGCATTTCATTAGCTTCAGCAGATTTTCTGAGACTTGAGTACATAACAAGCAGTTTAACGGCTACGTATCGCTGCGACGAAAAGCCCGTTTTGATCAAATGTCCATGGAGGAGAGCTCCGTGAATAGCTAATTTTCCGTTTGAGAATTCATTCAGAAGTGTAAGGCTCTTGCTAATGTAGGATTTATGTTTTCTTGGGTCGATGGCATAGAGGGGCTTTAGAACACTTCTCATGCTGACAATAAGTCGTTATGTTAGTTGGCGAAACCGGTCTAGCGTCTGCCCCTATTGTCAAATTAAAGGATTTTATGCCATATGGGCAGCTCGGTTGGTCACAATGGTAAAGTTTGGAAAGAAAGGTCAGGATTAAGTGAGGGGTTCCTTGTGTGCAGTAAGTTCTATTGGGACCCTTGAGATTGGGGATAACCTTTTCAGGAAAAAATTAAAGGATTTTATACCCGTATGACCTTGAGGTTTGGGATAACCTTTTCGGGGAAAAATTAAAAGATTTTATGCCCGTATGAGCAGTTTGGTTGGTCACAATGGTAAAATTTAAAAAGAAAGATCAGGGATCGAGTCTCATTAATGAGGGAGACTCCTTGTGCGCAATAAATTCTGTTGGGTTTATACAATTTATTAACAGAGAAGTAAAGTATATAATTTTGTCCATAATTCATTATATGCATCATCATCATGAAACATAATTTATTAACTAAAAGTATATAATTTAGAACATAATTCACGATACACACATGATGAACCATAATTATGAAAAAAAAAAAGTTTAGGGTGCTGATTCGTACTTGTATAGTTGTATCTCTCGTCTCGAGTGAAAGGTTTTAAGTGTGTATATGATATCTTTGTACGAATACAAAATCTTCCTCATTTTACCTACCGATATTGATCAGAATGATATATCATGATTCATGAATCCAATAAATTTCAATAGTTGACAAATAAAATAGAATACTAATGTAATTGTTGTTTGTGTCATGTAAAACGATATATTAATTTTAAAAAGTAATATGTAATTCGAAATACAAATTCTATTTGATGAGGTGACAAGAGTGATAGTGATATCTATGGTGGTCGCTCCCGGGGCTGCAATTTGGCCTGGACTGGCAAGATGGGAAGCTCACCAATAACCTCTACAGTGCGAATGTGTATACCCTTCATCCATAAATCCATCAACAAATGCAATTAAACAACAGAAACAGAGAAACGTGAAAAGGAAATAATGAAGCAAATTAGCAGCTTACCTCAACTTAAAATGTTATTGAATCTGTACTTGAGCACAGAAACTCCCTCTTGCCATGATGATACAGGCAAAACCCACCAGCTTCCCAGAATTCCAACGGCGGTGAACTTCTGATCTTTTAGTTGCACTTTAGCCGAACAGAAAATTGCATAATCTTCAACATCAACTTTATTCGGATACAATGACTGCAGGGTAAAGCGTAAATCTTTAAATTCATCAAGAGGGCACTTGTAGGGAGGTGGGAGATTTTAGGGCAAGACAATAAAACCAAACATCACACCATTCGATCAGATTATGTCCCAAATCATATGTGGAACTCACCTTGAATTTATAGACGAAGGGATGTTTTTGCATTTCTTGATTTCGCAACTGAAATATTTAGGAAAAAAGAGACATGCCAAACCCATAAATATTTACAATCAACTCTGGAATAGTATGTTAATGCACTAGACTGCTGGACATGTGCTATATGTATTCACAAATATATTTGAAAATTGATGGTAGAGGGCATTTGTAAACCCTAAAATTCACAACACATCATAACAGAAGAAGATAGATCCTTACCTCTTCAACAAAGAGGTAAATTGAGAGAGGGCTGGGCTTCGTAGTGTAAAGAATAAGAGTTACTTTCACTGCAGTGATCAGCGGATGACCCCAATTCAGAAAAATAGTTAAAGCTAGGAAAACCGGAACCATCAATTTCTTTAGAAAGACTGAGAAAGACTGGTAGTCGTTCTCGGACTTGGTATTTTCCAGCAAATCCAAGTGATCATCATCCAACAAAGCCTCAAAGCCTACAACATATAAACAAAGAGGAAACGTTTGGACACAATCGAGGCATTTGCAGCAACCTTGAGGCTAAATGGATATAGACAGTAATGCAATTTTGTCTGAAACATCTCCAAGGCGATGTACTTTAAGTTAATCACTTACCATCCGCAGCATACGCAGTGCGTGGCCATATGCTAACTGATCCAAGTAATGCTGCCAAACCAACCGCATTGCACATAGTGAAATTACATCCTAAAAGAACAAGAAGTAACAGCATTTCAATAGATGTTCAGGCTTTCTCAAACATCAAATAAACCACGAATTTCACAAGAGTGAGGCAAATCAATGACTGTCACATGCTGAAATGCAAATGTCTTAAACCTGCAGTTTCTCGAGCATCGAATAAACCACGAAGCACTGGCATTGAATAATTCAGTAACTAATACAAATTTTTTACTTTAAACTCGTGAAATTTAAATGCTCAAACTGTTAGGAATTCGTAGTGCGTTGTTAAACCTGACCTGGATTCTTTAATTTCGAGAACTGCTGATGAAATTTTCGAACATCAAATCGATTTTGGAACTTTGATATCGGCTTTAGGTTTTTCACCCATGTATTTATTGAAGGCTCAAACCTTCCAACATCTGCCAGTAAAAAGAAATGTTGAATTAACCGAAATTGCAAGAAACTTGATACTGTTATGACCGAAGCTGCAAATATATGCGAATGAGGAACTGAGAAAATAAGAAGGGGACTTACATAGAGCTCTGGACTGCGAGTAAACAGGGCTGACATTAACAGAGGAAAGAGAAGCCCTAGTTGTAGTCAAGCGTAGAAATCTAACCGCATACATCGTTATGAATCTCTGCTAAAATTTTCCCTAAATAATATATATCATATATATTATATTTTAGAGTCTCAAGTAAGTGTTGCAAGTTGATTAAGCTTACTAAACAGTTTAATTGGACTGACAAACTAGAAATTGTTATTCAACGAGACTCTATGTCTAGTATAAACTTGAATTAATAAGATACAAGATATACATTACAAGTATGAGACAAAAATGACTCAGACGGTCTATCGTTCAAGAGACAACAAGATGTCAATTATGGTTGGAGATCAACACCGCTTCAACTACTTCGAGATTAGATTTAGAACCGTCAAAATAGACTTTGCCCATCGAACCGGCCCGTCCCACCCTCTACTCAAGTGAGAAAATGACTGAAATGGCACAAACAATCACTTAAGAGACGAAAATAAAAAATTTCTAAAGGTTTGACAAGAATGGTGCCACTTAAGAGCTTTTGATAAACCAAATCCCTTCCTTCGGGTCAATGCTTGTGGTTCCTTCGGGTCAATGGTAATGGAGCAGTTGATAATAACTCTTCACTTCAATGTGCAATCCTTACATAACTGGTGACCGTTTGTCTTCCTTCGGGCCAATGTTTGTGGTTCGGGTCGGGTGCTGCATGCCCAATTATCTGTCACCAACCCCTACTCCCTAGTTTGCGAGCGTAACCGAGTCAACTAAGAAATAATAATAGTGCAAAAGAGAGATTAAATTATTTTTTTTTAATGAAAGGCAAAAATGGGGCGGATGCG
>CM008341.1:2751319-2764850 GCA_002525835.2 Ipomoea batatas | reverse complement strand
TCACGCCGTCGTCCATGTACCTTGATCTTTCCTGGTGTCTTGAGCCGTGTTCTGAATCGTCTGACCCACATCCTTAGTCTTCTGCCCCAATTGAACCACCGCATCCTGCATGCGCCTCTTGGTCCACACCATCTGCTCCGGCACCGACTTCCCCTGCCTCAAGTAATCCAGAAGCCACGACAGCGACGACAAACCCGACAACCCGAGCGCGCCCGAGGTCAAAAACCCGGTGACCGCCAGCCCGATTGCAATGACCGCGGGCACGATAACGGGGCTAAAGAGGAGAAAAAGCGGGATGGCAACCATAAGGCCGATGAGAGTCCCGGCGAGGGTTATGCCAGCAAGGCCCAGCAGGGTCCCACATACGGGGAGGAGAGTGATGATTGCGAGGATTTGGGTGGCGGAGGGACCCGCGGCTTGATGAGACGGGTTATTATAGTGGCCCGCTTTCACGCCGGCCTCGAAGCCGTGGTGGTACTGCGGGTGGACTTGGAGCTGCTGCGTTGGCGTACGGGTGGCCATGGGTGGAATTGGAATTGAAATTTACGTTAGTTGTTGCAGAAAAAGGTGATGAATTATTTAAGATGGAAAGGGGTGATGAGAGGGTGGAGATATATAAGGGAAAGGGTGGGTGCAACGTGTTGGTATGCATGCGTGACATGAGTCTAAGGCTTCTGCATGACTAACATGTAGCGTTCCTTGCGGCTTTAAAACGTTGTGTCGGTGCGTCGCACTTGCCACCGATTAGCGCTCATCCTCGAATATGGACAGACATTCAACTTATATTATTTAATTTAATGGGAATTTTTGCATCCATTTTGGGCCTTAAATGAACTACTGGCCTAAAAAGCCCAACCATCAATAAACAAATCCAATTGAGAAATTTACACCTTAATTTCTCATTGTACTTGGGCTTTCCGTCGGCCTTAAGATTATAATAGTTAAATCAATGCAAGGTGGATCCAAGTCTAAAATACACAATTTACATATTAACATTCAATATGTAAATTTTAATTTATATATTAAATATTTACAATTCAAATTGTAAATATTGAGTATATAAACTATGTATTTTAAACATGAGTCCACTGCAAGGTGAATCCGAGTCCATGGTATTACTTTTGGGGATGGAATGCTCCCACTGCACCACTTTAAACGCCTTCTTATAAAGGCATGAACCCCACACTATCTTTAATTAATTAGAGACCATTTGTTATCCTAACAAATTGGGAACTCAAAGGGACAACAACATCAATGAAATGAGGTGATAAGTTTTATATATCATCAAATCTAATTTCATTATTATTTGGTAAAAGAGTTTTTTAATTTGATGAAAATAACATTTCTTTTATTATTATTATTATGTCACATGCATACATAAATGTGTTATGTACTATCAAATAGCCAGCCAACCATGCAAACTCCCATCCTAATAAAGAAAAATACTACTTGAACTCTCAATTTATATTCTCTACTTTTATTTCATCAGACATGCAAAAGTTTGATGTTAACACTTTTATTGGGACCCACAAAATAAAAATAACATATCATACATTGCCATATCACCAGGGAGTAAAAGTGATGAAATATGTAGTTCATGTAGTAGAACTCTTTCCCAAAATAGTGTGGGGATAACTTCAACATTCACAACTAGTACGGACGACAACATTATATTGACAACACATATATGTACGTAGCTCCTTAAAATTGGAGCCTTGTATGCATATATATGTTTAATGTTTATGACTTTATGTATATACACACACACATATATATATATATATAGCTCTAGAGATTCAATTCATGGAATTGAATCTACAATCAGCATCTACCACCTCAGGGCAAAACGGCGACCGATCACCGGCGGCCGGAAGTGGCATTCCATACTCGTTCACAGAAACCCTTTGTTGATTATTATTATCACCATACGCCGCCGTTTGATTCATTGCCGTCACGAATTCCATTCCTTGATGATGGGGATAGGGCTTTGCGGTGTATCGCATCAGATCGGCGTTGGTGTCGTCCAGCTCCTTCTGGAGGCGGATGACGTGGCGCTGCAGCACGGAGATGGCGGCGACGCAGCCGTAAACGGGGTCCTTTGTACGCGCCTCCGCCTCGTAGGCGAGGGAGTTCACGGCGTCTTGCCGCTGGTGCGGCGGGATGGCGCTTAGCGTCTTGCCGACGTTGCTGGCGCCGAAGATCCGGTGGACGTTGGCGAACTGCTGCGGCTCCTCCGCCGGGAAGTACGGCGCGAAGATGCAGTCCGGCAGGCATTTCCGCCGCAGAAACTTGCAGGCCGCGCAAGGAGGGTTTGAATAGCTGCTGGAACTTGAAGAGGAAGGAGAAGAAGAAAAAGACATATCCTTTGTATATATCTATGATGCAACACACTATAGTTTCATATCCTACCTGCATATATACACAAACAACACCACTTTTAGTTCATTAAATGTAAGCATAAATGGTTTTTTTTTTTTTTTTTTTTGGATAACCCAAAGTTTTATTTTTTTCCTATAAGTTGTCTTAGGCTCATGAGGAGGTAAATCAAGTATAGGAGTTCAATCCATATTCAAATTCTCAATATTCATGACAATAAATGAATTATCACCGCGTTGTCAGAAGCAAGTCTTAAATGAGATTTTTAATCTGTTTAATTTGCCATTACAACCTGTGCAATGGGCTTGATCCAAAGATTTTGGCCAAACAATCAAACTTATTATCTTATAATACAAGAATCATGTTTCATTCAAGAAGACGGGTGGCACCATTTGGGAGCAAAATGAAAGCCTAATCTATTATTGATTACCAGCACACATGGTGATATAGCTAGTTTGTAAGGTTATATATATCATACAAGTATGATGTTCTTGCCTATTAATGAAGAAATAACTAAGGAGATCCAAGGGTGTGCATAATAAATTTTGCTAGACACGGGAGTTAAATCACACTAGAAAAATTATGTGCTACAAATTTGACTGAAATGTGTTAGCAAGAATTAAATTTAATTTTGACCTAAAAATTAGGTTCTACCACTTGATGTATGGATATTGGATCAAATGCGAACGTGGCTTCCCATGCCGTCGGTATGAATTGCACCATTAGATATGTATAAATGCACCACACAGTATTTGGAAATGCGCAAATGCATCACACCTAATGATACATTTCTAAACACTTTATGGTGCATTTCTAGGTACCTAATGATAAGTAACTGCACGGTCACACGTAACTTCACTCTGTGTGTAAATCGTGGTGTAGACATTAAAATTGCATATCAAACTAGCCTACTATATGTATTGTCAAGCTTGAATTCATTCTTGAAATTAAAAGATAATAGTGGATGATGCATTTGCAAGGTTTTGAAGAAGTACATACTGGCAGGCAAATAAGGTTGTGTAGGGTTAGGGCATCATGTGGACTTACTTCCGGTTTCTAAGACTTTATGGTGAGGTGATATCCGACATTCGCCCTGCAAAGTTCCGCGAAACTAGACTTTATCTCTGCATTAATAATCATAGAACTCATCCAAATTGATGGAACATCTATCTATGTTTCCTACAGAAACTAATCTGTCTGCTCTGTCACCTGCAATCCCCCATTGCCAGATCTACCAAACTTGTCTGATCTGATCACCATAATCATCACTCACCCAAATCAATACATACAAAAAATATATGGAGATAATATATATATCTACACGTACATACAGCACATACCTTTATGATTTCTTGATTATATTGCTGTATGGTGGGGATCGGAGAGATCTTCGAAGTTATCTCACTTGATCTGCTGTCTTTCTAGCTTGAAAAGCTACCGCTATATATGCAACCCTTTATATTGTGCAAAAATGAGAAAGAAGAGGGTTCTTTGCAGGGAGAAAACCCTAGAAGAAGATATATGGAGTGGAAAAGATGATGATAATGGAGAAGGGTGGAGGGTGAGTGGATCAATATAATCCTGATATTTTTCAAGGATGGAGTGCAAGTGGCACACTAAATAGGGATTATTAGGGCAATAATAATGATTAGGAAAGGGTAATTGTTAAATCACTAAAAAAAAATCGTTTTTACTCGACCGACATATAAGTTTGAACCTTAAATTTAAAGACATATCATTAGTCTTTCTTGCCTCAAAAGGGTGGAGGAAGTAAATTACACGATGTGTTTCAACTGGCTTAAATATAGACTCTCGATCAAATGGTTGCATTGTACAATAATGCCGTACACCATGCGGCTGCTAACAAAACAAAATTTATGAACTTATTTTGTATTGATTGACAAATTGAGATGTATCCCGAGCATGACTTGACCTAAAATATAATTAACTTACATGCAATTATCGGTGACTATAAAATGATTAAAATCATTGAAGTAAATTGTTTGTACTTGACCCGATATATATATAATTAGTTTAAACGCAATTATATAATGCAAAAATAAGTAGAGGATTATAAGTATTAAGTCATTAAACAAATTAAAATGTTGTCCTTCTAACTCCTAATCTTGACTTCATATAAATTTACCATGTTTGTGAGTCTCGCATGGGACTACCCACACTTGGCATATGGTCATGCTGACCATTCATATAAGAAACGGTGCCGTTTAGATTTAAACTCTGGCCGGCCTTGTGGGCTTTAAGCAAGTGTTAATGGGCTTGTTAGTCGCATTACTTAGCCCATACTATTTCTATGGTTATCCAGAGCCCAGAGGCGTCGATTTCTGGCGCGCGGCCGTTTCAGTTTTGGACTCTAAGGAGCAATCAACAACGCTCTGCTCAAGTCCCGCTTGCTCGAATTGTTCTCCGGTTTTACCTGAATTACACCGGTGAACGTCCGATCTCGTCCTCATGCAGAAATCTGCAGCGATGCCGAAGCATTACAGGCATGCGGTAAGTTGAACCTCTGCGAGTCTTCTGTTTTTTGTTTCGTAAGAAACTAACCGGTGTGATCGCCGCCGATTCAGCCATTATATCGTTTGTTACGTTTCAGGGGAAGAAAATGGAAGGAAACGCCGCCAGATACATAGCTAGGTCACAATCAGTTAAGTCTCTCCAGATCAGTATATCCCTGTTCAGGTTATCATCTATCACTTTGTTCTCAGTTCAATTTTGTCGATTTATTTTCTTATTTACTTTATACTTTTGTTGTATATAATTTCCTTCTGTTTGACTACCGTAAAAAGTATAATTAGGCATCGACCTCAATGTTTTTTATTAGACTTTGTTACTGATAAGGTTCTTATTGGTTAAATTTCAAGTGTTTGAGCGCTTGATGCTATTGACACTTCTATTGATTTATTTGTTTACAGGAAGCTATGCATCCTCAAAGCCAAAGATCAAGGGAAATCATCAGACATATCATATCACACGATAGATAATAGGTACCCTAAATTCATTGAAGCATTGAGGGATTTGGATGATTGTCTGAACAGTGTGTATGACATACATACACTGTATGAATTTGTACTACTATATAAGGAAACTTTCTGTCTTTGTTGCATTTTAAGTTGTTGGATTTCCAGCCATTTTCTCATCCTAAAAGATACTCTGTCTAAATTTGTACTATAGCTGTGCATGTGCATGCATCTTCGAATGACTAGTTCCTTGCTAAAATGTGCTGCAGATTAATTTAATTCTTTTAGATTTTCTGTTCACCTGGCTTTTCCCTCTACTTGAAAACATTCATTCTTTTCGGATTTATGGTCAGGTTCCTACAGAGTCTCTGCTATTTGTCATCCCTGCATTTGGTGGTGTTGTCTCATGGGAGGGAGAGGGAGATGTTCAACCGCAGTGGGTTTATATATAGTTCGTAATGGACCATTGTATATTGCCTATCTTGTGTAAACCAATGTTGGGTTTAATTATTATATAAAGAACAGTAAATGAGAAAAAGGGGGTTGCAGGCAGGGGGCTGGGAAAGAGAATTACTTGTTCTTTTAGCAAACTATTCTTTGTTTGTGCTACTGATCCTTCAGTCTGGTCTTTGTAGAGTTAGAAACTTTTAGAAATATAGAATTAATATTGTTACTAACTTCCAAATATTCTAACAGGGTTCCTCCTTGGCACTTGTCACCTTGTTGACAATGAAGCGGAAGGCTATGCCCCTGAATATGCTGAGATCGTCAAGTGGCCTATTGAATGATCATCAAGGTGTTGGCATAGAGGATTTGGATGATCATCAGAATTTACTAGTGGAGGGTATTATTGACCGTGCTGAAGCTACTGAAGCTGCTCAGAAAAAGCAAAAAGGTACTTTTCCAGATTTTTTTAAATTGAGATTCTAAGCCAATTTGGTATTATCCTGATATCCATGATTAATAACGGTGTACAAAAATTAAGACATAGCTGTGATATTAAAATTTAGAAGGATTAATAAGCCTCAAATTAGAAGAAAAAAAAAAAAAACATATACGCCAACACAAGTGTAGAACTAACTAATTGGTACACCTAAACTTAACACTAACGGTTAGTGAGGAAAATAAAAGAAAAGCAAATAGAGCTTGAGAGCTCAAGATGATTTCATTATCCTCCCAAAGTCTCTTTTATAGTGACATTTCCAAGCATTTTATTATTAATTTTATCATTAAAAAAGTTACTTGATTGTAGCCACATAATTTATAAATTAAAAATTGTTAAATGTCTCAACCAAGCATTTTATTATTAATTTTTCTTCCAAATTAATAAGTCCATAACCCAATAAAAGGACAATCATTTTGTATAAGAGGATGTGCGTAGATTGCTCTTAATGAGCTCATAACTCACTAAAAAGGCGATCATTTTGTATAAATTCACCAACCATATTGAGCTTATATGAGTTGTTAATTCTCAATGAATTCAGTTACTTAAGTTGTGAATTGAAGAAATACCAAGCTGATGATGCATACATTGTTTAACTTCATGATGTGAATAATAATAATAGTCTCTTTGAGATTCTGCGCAGTCTACCATTTGAAGCTGTGTTGCAACGATGCCCGACATGTTGCTATAGGCCAACCCAATGTTTTGCGTCATATAATTCAGATGGGCTCCGCATACTGAAAACGAGGGATCAAAAAAGCAGGGTAAAATTAAAAAAAAAAAAAAAAAAAAAAAAAAAATTAGGCGGGAAAGCTAGCCGTTAATACACAAACACCAAAATCTGGCGCCAAAATCCCAATTCCCCCTGGGTTTCAGCTGCCCTCCTGCCCAATATTTTCACGGGCAGTCCTTTTTTCCCTCAAAAATCTTTCCCAATTAGTATTTCGCATTCCTGTCAATTCCCTCCCTTTTTTGGTAACTCCATGTATTTTATAGCGCCACCAAGAAAATATATAAGAGAGCAGATATATCGCCACTAGTAGTCCTAGTCAAGCTCAAAAATTATGCAGCGGTGAATAAAATTTCATCAGAACAAATACATTAAGTCCATGTTCCCTCCCTTTCTCTTTCTTCATTCTGACTCCATTTTTGCATTCCTTTTGCCCCAAAAAAACCATCTTTTCTCTCACCCTTTGCTCCCCAGAATTCTTCTTTCCTTTCCTCCTCCCCATTCAAAAAGTTCATCCTTTTAGCATCCTAAATGGGGTTTTCTAAGAAGCTTCAAGTAGACGGCGGCAAGGAATCGGAGGGGAACAAATGGGTTTTCGCCGAAATCGCGATTTGTGCTCCTCTCACCTCCATATCTACGAAGCCCAAGGAGGGAAACGCTTACCATTCCGACGAAGACCGCGGCTCCACGACGCCGACGTCCAGGGATTCCAGGATACCGGAGAGACTGCCCTGCCCGCCGGCGCCGAGGAAACGCCGCCCGGCGTCGTCCTCTTGCCGGTACAACGGTGCCCGGGAGTTCTTTGATCCGCCGGACCTCGAATCCGTATTCATACGCCACGTGGAGCGAGCCAATTGATTAGCAGAGTGATGAATGTAGCTCCCAGTCCCAGGCTCTTATGTTCTGTTCTTCTTCGCTTCATTTCTCAGATTGTAGCATTTGAGCTTAAGCTTTCAGATTATGTAATATACAACACCCTACCCAAGTAGTTTAGTATTTTACTCCTTTTAAGAAAAACATTATCAAAATTTTCTAAGATTTCTTTGTTAGCTTATTTATTTTTAATTTCAATATTTTCATTATTTTTATTTTTATTATTATTATTGATAAAATGAAAGGGTAGTAAATCTTTATCTTGGCTGGAAAATGATGCTGCAGCCTCTCACTCTGAAATCTTAAAAGTGATCAATTCTTAACCCTTTCTGGGGCCCACCACCTATTATTTCAAAATTTATGCTTTGAAAATGCATACCCTGTCTCCAGAGAATCCTATGTAGGGGTTCAACAATTCTTCCATTCACACTCACATCCAAATCATGCATTCATCTATCATAAATTCTTCAACTCAAAACAGTCAAACATTATAAATAAAGTAACAGAATTCAAAAGAAATTTACTAAAAAAACTCAACTTTAAAGTTATATTTAATTAGATTAATTTAATAGTGCAAGCGAAATGTATTATTTGGTCAAAGTTTAATTGAGTTCAATAAAATTTGAACTTGAACTAAAATATTAAGTAATCAAGCTGAACTACATGTGAGTCATATATATATTATTCAAATTCAAATCACTATAATTATTTCGAGCTTGAACTCAAAATAACTTAAGTTCAAGTTCGGTTTGGCTCATTTGCATGCCTAAATTGATTCGAAGTGGATTAAGTTAACAAGTTAAATGGGTTTTTTTGATTTTAGCGACCGCTACTCAAATGCGTAGTTTGGGTGAAATCCGCCTTATAACTCTAGTCAACAAATCAGTTTAGATTGTTCATAACTAACCGGTTCAAATAAAAAATGTTAATAACCAACTCTCCGAGAGTCAAACTTGAAATTTTATAATTTTCTAGCCAACTATCTAATCAACTTAATTGAGATTGGCCAATTAAAGGGGTTTCTTTACTTATTTGCAAAACTTAGTAATATATTGGGAAGCAGGAAAGATATATTGTGCATGATCAAGAAGCTAAAGGGAGTTCTTTAACATAAAGAAATTAAAGAAAAGCCACCTTGGGATCACACTAGTGTTAAACAAAGCAAATTAAAATTGAAGCATTTGACAAAAGTGGGTATGGTGTATGCTTGCTTTATAAGATTATTGTTAGTGTTTAGGATTGACTTCAAAAAGAGTTTTGAAGAACTAACAGTGAAGTTGAATTGAACAGAGAGAGAGGGAGGGGATAAGAATGTTGTCTTCATCGGATTCTCCAAGGATAAGTTTCAATTTGGTTGCCCTCTGGGGAGCAACGCATGCAGCCAAAACAATATCAATCCATTTTTGATTTGCTCTTCTTTCCAGTTCTTCCCCCTTTCACCCTCACGCAACATGACAAACCCATTCAAATCAAATCTATTATTGCCCTTTGTATATATACATACATTGGTGATTTCAATTCTATGCTTATACACATAATTAATCGCATATTCTTCTTCCACTATCTCTGAGCCATCAAAGACTAATAATGAGATTTAGTGTCAGTCGTGCACATAGAGTTAATTCTTATTCAAAAAAAATTGACCCAAAATTTTTTAAGATGATGGATAGAATCGATCTACTGATCTTATAATTGCATTAACAGTTTGCTTATTAACTGTTTCAAATTGTTAGGTATCATTACTATTTTTTTTGTCCGAAAAGCTAAAAGGTCGTAATCAATATTCATATGCATTGTGAAATTAATTTTGATACCAATTGATCGGTGACACGGCATAACCCCAAGGATTCCGATCAATACTTTATTTAGATCTTATAAAAGTTGTTTAGATTTGTTTTCTGAAAATGTACACATTTTTTTTATACTAAGTAGACTCATTCATGTGTAACCATAAACCATACATAAAAATAGATTACCTTAAAAAGACTTTATGCGACACAGACTTGTCAAAAAAATATTAACAAAAATTGAATATATTTTAATTTTAATTTATAGTTTGAAACGTAATTATAATGCATAAAAATTAATGAAATAAACACATTTAAATTTGAACCGTCCATTTGTGTTGTCATACTCACATATAAGGATTCTATTAAAATGACAAATAATGGCCATTTCTAACCTCTTGCAAGTTGCAAATCTTGACTTGGCTACATCAAACATGAAAGACTTCTGCTGCATCTATCTTTATCCTTATCCTTGGACGACAGCCTTTTTTCTTCAACACGTTTCTACCTCCATGATTTGTTTGCGTGTGGGAGCAACCTTAACCAATCATTAAATTTTTTTTTCTTGTTAAAGTAGTGAATTCCTTCCATTATTATAGTGAGCTCAATCAAGATTAGGCCTATAGATAAACTAATCAACTTGCGTTGGAATGTTTCCCAGCTGAATCAATGATTTCAAGTTGTTATATTTTTTTTTTTTGAAAACATTTCAAGTTGTTATATAGTATTATAGAAAAGGTTTTTTTTTTTTATTCATTGACGAGGAAACACGCAATTATTACTTAAGAGTGTACACATGATAAATTATGTTTATGTGTACGTAATAGCTGGCAAACCACACATAAATTCAGTGCTATGAGTTCGACTAAAAAGGTGTTGGCAAGCTAAACCAATGACTTCAAGTTGTTATTGTATAGTATTATAAGTAAGTTTGTGGGTATATGTTCGATCTTTTCTATACCAGAAAAATAAGAAAAAGTGAGCCTGCTCGGGAAGGTCGTCTTGACTTGAATTGGTCGGGAGAGCTCCCCTGTAGTGATACGCCACTACAACTTGCAGTTAGCTTGATTATCACCTTTAGGTCGATAACGTTGAGCTAACTGGTTGGTAAAGATCAAGAATGATCTCTCTCGGCGACTTATATGGGTGTCGAGCTCTCGCACGGGATGAAGATTGAGGTATACTCAAGAAATATTCCCTATCAACTATAAAATTCTATAAACATTAGTATAATTACATCCACAACATCATCAACAAATAGGGACACTCTAAACTTTGCAAGATTGGTTGCCACTTGATATTAACCATGATGAATTGTTATCTCATATGTGCAAAAGTTAGCTTCCTTATGAACGTGACGGATATTATATATCCAATTTCTGACTAAAATATCTCTTATAGGTTAGATTTAAACGAAAATGATGTAACCCATAGAATATTAACATGTTTTCAACTCCAATCCCCTTAAGAATAATATTTAGTGAAATAATATTGTGATGTAGGTACACATATGGGCGCACATATTATGTGATTATTCTTTGCTTTGAAAAATTTGACAATATATATGATATAAGATGTCAGCATCATCATCAGTAGAATAAGGAGGTGTTAATGGAAGAAGAATCCAATGTATGGGCTTCAATGCTACAAGGAATCTAAACAGGGACAACCAGATTCCTATTTCCTATTCCTATTCCGATTCATGAATCGTGGACAGTCATCTCCTCTCCTGTAGTGTACCGCCACTGTTATTACCAATGCCCATGTTTCAATTTTAAGGTTCCACGCGGTTTCTGCCCCCGGTCAGGTCTCACCATTCAGGACACCGCAGCTAAAAGACAATATATGTCCTGCCCGAAGATCTTCTTTTGGCGGGAATGCGAACCGGAAAACTTTCCTCATTCGCGCCAAATGAGATATCGCCCGCGAAATGCGGTGCTGATTCGAGACTGCAATCTTTCCCTTATTGTGTTTGGGCCCAGTTTATGGTAAAGGGATTTGCTGGACCGTTTGGTTGTGGGCCCTGTGTAAGAGATATTGGCCCACTTAAATTGGCTACGCGTTCAATGAGGCCCAATGATTTGCTTTGCTTAAAATTGACTTGGATTCAGACACTAGGCCAGTAAGGTCTAAGACACAATTTATATTTTAAATGTTCACAATTTATATACTGTATGTTCATAATTCAAATTGTGAATATTCAGTACGTAAATGAACACGAGTTTGTCTTGCAATGTGGATCCCAAAAGAGACAATAGTTATACTATGAACCTGTTACAATTTACATACTGAATGTTCAAATTGTGAACATTCAATACGTAAATTGTGAATATTCAGTATATAAATTGTGAGTCTACAGAATAATTTGCCTAAAAGAGGTGGTCGAGTAGATGAAACATAACTCTCATAAATCACAAGTTCAATTCTTTCCTAGTACAATTTGCCTATTCTATATAATTTGCAAATTATTACACAATAATGTGATTTACTTTCTACATATCCTTAAATAGTTATTACAAATTTTCCTTTTCACCCAACACAAAATAAAAGAAAAAAAAAGGAACTTATTTCAATTCACTAAAGAGACCTATCTTCTATTCCTTATCTAAAGATCTAAAATTTGCACAAAACCATCACTTAAAAGGGAGACAGCATGTATGCCCCAAACAGCCAAACTTGTCTTTTGCCTCCTTGTCAAAGGGATCATCACCCAAGTACAGGTAGATGCATGCCCTGCACAGTAGCTTGCTTTCCACTGTGCTCATAACTTCACCCATTACTGCATTTACCACAGACATAAGGCATCAAGTTTATTTACATCTTATGCTTTTCACTGGGAAAAGGTTTTGGTTAAATCCAATTCACAAGGTATACAAATATTCAATGGTGAAAGTGGTGTGTATTAACCAAATATTTGATAGAAAGGAATGTAGAGGACAGTTAGACTTGTGGTTTACTTTTACCTTTTATCTGCAGAACATATCCCAGAAGCCTTGAGATCTCAATCACAGAGCCAGCTCTCAGCTTTATGTCATCAGAAGCTTCTGCCATTGTCCTAATTCAAAAAGACAATATTATAGTTTTCAAAAATTAGAGGACTCAAGAATATATGTTTTGTATGTATACAAAGATGACTACTGTTTTGTGTCTTTCCTCCTGTGAGTTTCTTGATGGCAGATCCTATACCCTTGTCAAATTTTGGTAAGGCTAAAGAATACAATTACCAATCTCACCATCATTCCCAAATCACTATCTATGACCACTTGATACACTTCATTTGTAGGCTTTTCTGGGGCTTTCCCTACTTTTGACCACAATAGATCTTTCAGTGAGATAAGTCCATCTGTCATGAATTTTACACATCACATTCCAAGGACCTAAAATGGCTGATAGTAGTAGCCTGACAGAATGTAAATTGCTACTAATCACCCAGTGGGCTATCATCTTGAATATAAAATCACTTGCATAATATGCAAACAAAAGTTACAATGTTACCCTGCATCTGAAAGAGGTAATCGGTATGGCCAGAAGTGTGCATACCTGGCCTTTCGCCTGAGGTCCTGATATGCCTCTTCCATACCAGAATTGCACCTTAAACCTTCCCCCAAAAGTCAGCTAATGCTTTACACATTCAAGCTGCTTCTGGTTATTTGCAAACGTATGAAACTTGTGTAGAAACAATCCAAAGCCAAGACATAGAACAACCGAACAAACACCAACACCAAATGTTTGCAATTCATTCAACAAATAACCATTTAGTCTACATCAGCCTTAAAACATACATCTAAATTGACTCAGTTTGGCAAGCAACAAGCTGTTAATACTTGATAAATCTAGCTATGAGTCT
>CM008341.1:2406852-2417572 GCA_002525835.2 Ipomoea batatas | reverse complement strand
ATACCATTGTTTCCAACCAGCTAATACAAAAAGCTACATTCATTAGCTTTTCAATTTTCAGCTTATTGACCCAATAAGCCAATGCAAATAAGCCATTTACCAAACACTTCAAAATAGCTTATTGGTTGGTCAAAAAGCTAAACTTGGTCAAATAAGCTAAAATTTGGCTTATAAGCCAATAACCAAACACCCCCTATGTATATTTTGATTGCGTTTGAAAATTTAAAAAGAAAAAATAATTTATGAAAATCAATACTGGATTCTGTCGGAAATTAGAGCACGTCGCAATTGGTAGAAAACATTTTTGACTGTCTGGAATACTGACTTTTGGCGGTCTAAAAAATGACTTTCGCCAAATTTTGACTGAAGTCATTTTCCGCCAAAATGACCTTATTTTCCTAAGTCGACTTGATTTTCCAAACACGGTAAACTAATTTTTGAGTTTCCAAACACACCTTGATTGTAAATGTAATGTCCCCAATCATAATTTCATATTAGATAACCATTGTCTTCAACCAAGTAGTTGGTATCTTGGATGTTACGAGTTATCATTCTCACATTTCTCATAAAAGATAAGGGAATAATAAGAACATTAGTTATGAGAATAATCTTATTATTTTCTAAAAACATAGTAATCTTATTACTGAAAAAAGATAAGGTAATGATAAGAACAATAATTTTGAGAATAATCTTGTTATTCTTTGAAAACATAATAATTTTATTATTGATCATAATGTTTGAAATACAGAAAAATATGTATTTATAAAGATACAAAAAATCTTAGTGTCAAAATTACATAGTTCTAATATGAATAACATTTTTCTATGCACTTGTTCTCTCAAAGAAAGATATAAAATTTTCAAAATAAAATAATTTAAAAAATTTGACCAATAAAAATAATACTTTCTGTCAGTCAATTATGATAATAATGTATATTAATTTGGTCTCTTATACTTTATTAAATGACATATTAACATCAAATTTAATTAATTGTTTAATTATTATTAAAATGACAAATTTAAATAATTAAAAGCCTAAATTTACACCTATCACAAATTAATGGAAATTAATGATTTAATGTTAAAAAATACGGAGTATGTAAATATATCGTCGATATACACGCTAAAAGTCGTGACTCTTGAGTCTTGAGGGTTATGGACTTATGGTAACGTCCTAGGACGACACGTGTCCAATATCCAAAAACGCAATTCACTGGGAATCCTTCTCTTTCTCACTTCTCGCGCTTTGCATCATATCTATTTGGCTCATACGGAGTTGCGTAATTGCGTTACAGTGATTCTTCGGTTTCTTCCCCTCAAACCAATTTGGGATTTGAGTCTCTCAGTTCCGATTTCTTAGCGCACAAGAAAACAAGATAATCGGTATGGGCGGCGGAGGAGTGATGAGGGCGGCGGCGGCGGCAAAGGTTGTCGGAATCACGGCTGCCAACGGCGGCTTCCGAGGCTTTGCGCTGGATCATCCGGTATGCGCCGCCGTTCGTCCGGCTGCGGCTTCGGCGATTTCTTCTGCCTGTGACGATGTCAGGGGAGTGCGCTCTGCTCCGGACATTCCTGCGGCGGCGGAGGGGATTTCGGTGCCGAAGCCGATTTTGGAGTTTGATGACTGGGGATTTTCCGACGAGGAGGAATCGCCGCCGGCTCGGCTCGTCTTCGGCAGCGCGCCTACTCTCCAGGAAGCTAAAGAGGCCACTTCTGACCTCAAACAAGCCATTGATAAGTAACATACTTTTACATTTTCCTATATATTATTTTGCCTCAAATAATTATAATTTTTTTAATGCATTATTAACCCTATCTCGACCCTTTACTTTGTAACTACAAGATTACAAGTTCCGCTCTTAGCAAAAATAGCTTATTGGCTCTCTTGAGCTAGTTAGTTATGAGCAATTTAGACTGGTTTAGTTATGACTCTTTCCTAACAGGATCACAAGGTGGGTTTCACCACGAACAATTTAGGCTGGTTTACCTATGATCCTTTGCTACTAGGATGACAAGGCGTGGTCCCCCATGGACAATTTAGACTGGTTTATCTGTGATTCTTTGCTTGGTCCCCTACTAGGATTGTACTATTATGTAGTTTGTTATCCCATGTTGAAGAGAAATTCATAGAAATTATGGTTTGGACATCTCCAGCAAATGTATGGGAATGCACTGGTTAGAAAGACTAATGGTGGGGTGGTAGTCATAACTCATAATAGACAATGAGGTAAACTGAAATCTACCCAATAGATATTACTGTATTACACACAATATAGTAGCGTTTTTTAGCTGACTGATTAGGGAATTCAGTGTGGTAGTTGGAGGGACTATCATGAAGATTTTGTTACTGCCTAAGTGCCTAGGGTTATATATGCTTACACATTTTACTGCCCTTGAAAAGTATACTGTTATTAATTTCGTTTTCTGCTTCATGTTGCATTGCTTTTGCATGTTTTGAACTATGTTGGCCTGATTAATTGGCATGTACGGTTTAAATTCTCAGCTTGTTTTTGTTGCCCAACCATTTTGGAAGTTCCCAAGCCACCGAAGGGGACCTGTCTTCAAGTTTCCATATTTTGGAGACTAAATCTTGTGATAATAGCAGCATAACAGTCAGTACTCCCCCGACACCAAGAAATGCCCTTCAGGCATTCAGGCTTCTCAGTGAAAGTGCTGCTGCTCAGGTTGTTAACTTCTCTCTCGTGTATACGATGCATTTATTGTTTCGTGTTTTGGTTGGAACTTTATCATATATTTTACGAATGAAAATGGTTTGATATGTATGTCATTGTCGATATGTGTGTGAATATAATAACTGTTTATATTCTATTTGTTGGATTGAGATGTTGATTACTTGAATGTCGGTAGAAAAGCATGTTTCTCAAAGGCCCTCGTTTTTCTCTCCAGAGTGTTGTTGCTTCGATTGCTTCTGATCCAAAGGTCTTTGCTGCGGTGTTGGAAAATCCTGAACTAATGCAATTCATCGAAGCACACAAATCTAGTAAGCCGCGATCTCTTCCCTTAAATTCTTATGGATTTTCAGTCTGTCTGGTATTTCATTGTCTTCTCGCAACCTCAGGCGCTTCCTCTACCGGGAGCAACGACCTGGACGTGGAGGATTGTGCTTCCGACAATGGTTCATCGTATCTACCACCACCAAGAAGCACAGATAGGCCTGCATTTCGAACCAGATTTGCAGATTTCTTCACGAAATACCTACCATCACCAAAAAGCAGCGATGATAAGTCTGAATCTCGAAGCAAGGTTGCAGGTTTCTACAGTAAAACGAAAGCAGCGGTGACTGATATGATGAGCAGCTTGGCTGATTACTTCCAGAGTATATTTGGAGGGGACGAGGTTTATGTAAACGAAGATGGAAGTGCCAAAATGGGCGCTGTGGAGAAAACGCTTGGAACTTCATTCCTAGGATTGGCGATCATGGTGATCATGGTGTTCATGTTGAAATAAGTTTAATGTCTGCATCATACAAAAGAATTTACCGAAACTATGTTCTTTTCATTGATACTTTGCTATAAGCTCTTGTTATGCCCATCGTAACTGCTACAAAAATCATAATTGGAGTCAAATATAATACTATAAGAGTCATTTATATTTCAGTATGCCTTCTTGTGATTTGATGTTCATGTTAGTGCCATTTGGTTTATGTCTAATGTTTAAAATATAATCCTTGTCTTTCTATACATATAGAAAGAGATTCAAATTTAACTATCATGCCAAGCATCATCTTTAAAAAGATTCAAATTTAGACACAAGATAATTATGACAATTATGAATGTCCTATTAATATTGGCTATTATCCATTTTTGACCCGGCAACGACTGAACCGTTATTGATCCTTGTCTACCAGAGAGACAAGGCGACCGGTGCCCAGTTAGTCTCTTTCCGTATTCTCTAGGCGACCAGTGCCCAGTTAGTCTCTTTCTGCATTTCTCTTTTCGCATTCTCATGGTTCTCTAATAGATGGCGACGACTGATCGTTCTCTAATAGATGGCGACGACTGAACCGTTACTGATGTTGTTCTCTAATAGATGGCGACGACTGAACCGTTATTGATCGTTGATGACGACGGGACAATTTCGGTCATTGGAGATGAATAAAATTGATCAATATAATATGATGGATTTGACACTTTTTCTTAATTTATTTATTTGTAAAATTTCCCACTCATATAAATTCCATTAATACAATATTTGGCCCAACCAAGTTCAAAAATATAATTTAACCCTTAGTATTAGCATACGGAGTATAAATAGATCGCCGCCTCTAGAATTCTCGCCTGAACCCTGGTGGTCAGAGGAGCTTAAACCCCAAAATGGCGTTGAGAGCGGCGGCGACAACAGCGGCAGCTCCGCGAGGCCTCAGAGCTTTATTCTCGACGTTCTCTTCAAGTTTCCCCTTCAATCCACCACAGGCTCAAGTTCAGAAGCCGCCTCCAGCTGAGCCCTCCACCAATCTCTTCGTTTCTGGTACGCCTCACTATTGCCCTCATATTCTTCTCATCTATTTTATTAATATTAATCGTACTATTTATCTTGTATGTATCGATTTGAATTAGAATTTGATTGAGTTAAGAATATATAGGACGGAATTTAATAATTTATACGCATATATGCTTAACGTAGATAGAATCGTCTCCGTCCATATTTTTTCGCATATATTTAGGCATATTTTAGAAAAATGGATTAAGTATTGGATTTGCTCGGATTTTGTTCTTACTAGGCGAATTTACTGAGAGCTTATAGTGTTAAGCAATTACCTTAAGGAGATTTGTAACTGTTAGAGAGTGAATTCATCTCTTTAGATATAAGATGGAGTTATTAGGTAGTCGTGTAGATATGTATGCATTTTGATATTGATATTTCCTTTTTCCATGGTTTGAAGCTAGGAGAGAATTAGAAACTTTGCAAATGCTAGGGTACTGCTAAAAGCCTAAAATGTTATGCAGTTTGTTAGTTTTCTCCTTGTAGTATGATGAACTTCTTGTGATTATTCTTGGACTTCGAATTTTTATTAAAAAAGCTGTTATGTTAATGAAAATTGCAGCTCTATTTTGTCTCGCATAAGTTGTGAAGCCATAAATCTGATCTGGATTGATGCTGGTTCCCATTTCTATCTCACAAGAGGACTTAGTTAACTTTTTATCTTGTCTTACTTTCAGGTCTAAGCAAGCGCACAACATCAGATGGGCTTAAAAAGGCCTTTGAGCAGTACGGTGAAGTTGTCCATGGTCTGTTCCAAATCCAGACTTTGTAGCTCTAAGAACTGCATCCCAATGAGACAACATTAATGCTTGTTTATTGTTTTTGGTTGCAGCAAAAGTAGTGACTGATCGAGTGTCTGGTTTTTCGAAGGGTTTTGGTTTTGTTAGATATTCATCATTGGAAGGGGCAGAAGCTGGTATCAAAGGCATGGATGGCCAGGTGAGTTGAGATGGATGTACCATGCATTCTGCTATTTAGTGCCTTAAATAGTTTGGGGGGTCTACTGATGCTGCAGACCCTGGATATGCACAGAAGATAACTGTCATATCCACCACTCTTTTTTTAGCTTAAGCGGTGTTGACCTTGTGCTTCAAAAAGAGAGGTCAAGGCCTGAAATCCCTACTCTGTCTATATAATGTTTGAAAAAGTAAAGCAAAAAGGATAACATCCAAGAAGGCAACAATTCCTTTTCATTGGTGAATTTTTCCTACTACTGTCTACTCCAAGTAGGCAAATAATATATATACATGTATATATGATGGTTTTCAAAGGGAACTTGGGCCAGGTAATTAGTAAATATATTATGTTTATGGGGAAGAAGGGAAGGGGGTATGGTTATAGAATGTTTGACCTCAACAGATATACGTTAATGCTTCTGGCTTGGCAATGAATAATGCAAAGTTAAAGTTCTATAGATATGGATTGCGTTCATCTTCTGTATTTCTCCCTTTTTCAATTCCTAATGAAGGACTCCAAGTTAAATTTGCATTACTTGTGTGGATTATCTTGACTTGATGCACTGAACAAAAATTATTGTCGTGCCTTAAATGGTCTGCAGCTTGCTCAACTACATTATATTTCTGGTCATTAAGCGACTTTCTTTACCTGTTTTTGATACTTGATTTGTATCATAACAACTCCGAGCTTAATTGGTTTGTGTTGTTCCTGCTTTGTAGTTTCTTGATGGATGGGTAATTTTTGCGGAGTACGCAAGACCGAGAGAACAGCCTCCCCCACTGAACAACAACTATGGACCTTCAAATGGCAATTTCAACAGACCTCCATTTGGCAGCCAATAGATCCATAGACACACCTCAAGTATGAAAGAAGGTTTCCATAGATTAATATGTCATCTTTTTTGGTTTGTAGAACAACTGTGATTCATGGAAACTTCCCATTCATCAACTAATACTCTACTCTTATACTTTTTGTTCCCCACTCTCAAAGACCAAAATCGATTGTTATTGTTTTCATTGAACTCTTAAATTTATAAGATTTATGTACCAGACAGTTCCATTTAATCCATTATTCCTTCTTATTTGGTATGTTTTCCCTGTTTTCTCCTATGTTTACTAGGTGGGACCTTATGACAAATTCTCATACATCTCTAAACTATTACTTTAATGTTTCATTGTTTGGTTTTAGAGAATTATAACAAAATTATAGGAGTAATGGTGTTGTAATGTTCCTTTGGTTAATGTCAAAGGAATGCTATTTCATTTCTTGCTTATTTTGTAAGTAATTTGCATGTAGGCGAATAAAGACAGAGAAAAAGAGTAATTTTATATGAATTTTCATTTTCTATTCTTATTTATTACGTAGTACTTTTTATGATGTGTCATATATGTGAAGGCTTGAATGAATATTTATTAAATGAAAAGTAACCGCCTTTAAATATAGCTGTACAGCAGGAAAACAAACTTACAATAGAAAGCACAGAACTAAAGTGGACTAGTAAGCACAAAACTAAAGTGGAAAACAAACTTACAATAGAAAGCACAAAACTAAAGTGGACTAGTTAGCACAAAACTGAAGTGGACCAGTATTATCAAAAAAGATCAATAGCACATTTAAAGTGGACTAGCAATTCTATCTTAACACGCCCCGAAGATGGTGGAACTGTCAGAGACAACTCACACATTCAAAGCAAGATACAAAACACTCACTTCAAAGCAAGATACAAAACATTGGATTGCGACAGACTAATGTAGCTACCAACTTTACAAGGAACACTCAATTCACCCATCAACTTACACATCCACATAAGTTGTCGGTACTCTACTTCTGTAGAGGACCGCGAGACTGTTTTATGACAAGTTAATTTTCAAGAAATAATATTTAGATAAAAGCAGACAACATATGATGTATTGGAACGACCCATCAATTACACCACCTCAATCAGAATCAACAAACCAACAAACGAGGAGAACCCAAGGTAGATTAGTAAACCTGAACAATATACTCCGTATTAACAATTGCTCAGTAAAATAGGATAGGTTATGATTTTTATTCGTTCTTTTTTTATTAATGCTGCTAGCCCCAAGTAAGTTTAATTGTGCTTGGATGATTTTCTATTTCTTGATTCTTGTGTTTAGATAATATGATATATATACCCTGTATTTTTAATTATGAAAAAAGAAAACGCACACTCTCTTTTTTAGTGACGAAACCCACAAATCCTATTTGAGAGTGCACTATTGATTACATCATCTAAAAAGTTATAATAAAACATTATGCAAAACGATAGAAACTATCTTACATTACTTCATTACAAAATCACAAAACACACTTCATGCAACCCATGCACGGCCTTCTCCTTCTTCCATCCCACCTAAAGTATCATACAACGGTCTATTCAACGTCTCCGGCAAGTAATACCCCAGCAGCCCGCCAGCGATCCCACAAACTCCGAACACCGCAAACGGAATCCCACCCCCACAAACCACGATGAACGGCGCCAGAATCGCCCCCAGCTGCGCCGCCTGCGTGGCGCATCCGAGGGCCGCGTTTCTCACCGTCGTCGGGAAAAGCTCCACCGTGTAGATGAATAGAAGATTGTACGTTCCGGCCATCCCGAAAATCCCGAAAACCCCACAGATCATTGGGATGATCGTTGACGTCCCGTAGGCCTTCATCAGACTCCCGGCCACGCAGAACAGCCCGCTGAACCATTGCGTCCCGATCGCCAACGGCTTTCTCCCGAGCTTGTCTAGCCAGATCGCCGTCAAGAAATACGCCGGCATTTCCGCCACGGCGTTCAGGGCGACGTTCAGGTAGAGGTTCGTCCCGAGGTTAACGGCGTTTAGGCTGAGCCCGTAGTATACAATAGCGCACGTGAAGTTGATCGTCACGGCGAGGAATAAGCGGACACGGGTGAGAGGTGAGCGGAGAACATTAATAAGGGATCCCGACAAAGATTCCTTGGGAAGAAGATGGGAAGAACCGCCGCGCGAGAAAGATTCCATGCCACCCGACAAAGATTCTTTGCCGCCCGAAAAAGATTCCGTGCCGCCCGACAAAGATTCCGTAGGAAGAAGATGCGAAGAACCGCCGCCGCTAACTTCACTGTCGAGCCCAAGAACCACATTCTCCGGGAGCTCTTTCCCGTTAGCCCTCGCAATACTCTGCATGGTTTTAATGGCTTCCCCGACCCTCCCACGGATGAGGCACCACCTTGGCGATTCATGGAGGAAAGGGAGAACGAGGAAGACGAAAAGAATGGACGGAACTGAGGAAGCCACGTAGAGCGCCCGCCATGTCTGAAACCTGTAAGCTATGGCGGAAAGAAGAGCTATCCCGGCGGAGAAGAAGTAGAAAGTTGACATCCCAACGAGGCCCCGCTTAGACGGTCCAACTGGCTCTGTCGCCAGGACGAATGCACAGAGCCCCGTCCCGCCTGTACTGAAACCGGAGAGAAGACGGAACAGAACGTAGAACCAGTAGTTGGGAGAGAACGCCGTGAGACATCCGAAAACGGCGTTCATAATACAAACGATCGTTAAAGATCCTTTCCTCCCCATTCTGGAATCTGAAAGATGCCCAAACACTCCAGCACCTGCAACATCGATCTTACCAGAAACACATCAGACAATTTCGTATTGATTCGACCCGTTTCACAATAAAATAATCACACACAAGTTTTTGTCATAAGATATAAATTCCATTAATAAGAAACAACTATATATACACAATTATATCACGGAAATAGAAAAAAAGTTCAGTCAAGAATAATGATAAGAACCACTACACAAATGTAGAAAACAAAACTAGACTAATAAGTTAAAGACATGATTTCAGAAAAAAGTTAAAGACATGAAATATTATATTATTCTCTAATATAAACAATGTCAAAAAAATCTGCAACGACCACGAAGCCTATCATTGAATGTTATCCTCTGCGAAAGTACTGAGGCCTGGCCTCCACAAAATTAATGACAAGAGACACAAAAGTGAAAACAACACATTCAAGTTGTTAAACATGGAATATTCGGGACCTTTTTTTTTGGAACAGAATATTCGGGACCTCGGTACAAATTTACAGTCTATTACACACTTTTCAATAGTAATTGCGTGTTTGTTTTTGCTAATCCAATTTTATTTTTTTAAGTTCTCATGTTCATTAATTATTACATATCTTGTATATATATAAAATATAGAGTGAGTGGAATCATTGAATATATTAGGGTACAGAATATTCAATGCATGCGCAGACACATCATGTGAGTTTCACCTAAACCTAAATAACACACAGAACATGGTCTGGTTACTCAATTTTCGGAACTTGATTATGGTACTTTTAATACTGTTAGATTTAGTGCCCCACAACAGGTTCCTAGCTATTCCATTTAATAAAATCATATCTATTGATTTGATAAGAGCAAGAGTTAGATTTTTACCAGAAGTTGTTTTCATGTGAGTTATTATTTTATGGTCGGGTTCAGGTAAGAATCACTATTTGCACGTGAACTTTTGAATGTTTATGCAATGTTGAAATGTGAAATTAGACGGTAGAGATTTGAATAGTGGTGTAATAGTCCATCTAATTCAGTGATGTATATTTATAAGCTAAAATTATTATAAACCATAAGATCAACGGTGTATGTACAATGGTAGACACATGACACATTCACATGTTAATATAGGTTTTCATTTAAATTATATATATATATATATACATATGTGTGTGTGTGCACGAGCTAATATTTAAGGACATCCACATATTCATGTAAGAACTTTTATAAATGCACAAAAATTACTATAGGCACACAAAGTAACGAATTGTACACAATTTAATGTGTGCATTCATGTAGTAATTTTTGTGCATTTATGAAGGTCTCACGGGGCTCAAGGACGGGGTGGTTTATTATTATTATTATTATTATTATTATTATTATTATTATATTTTATGGCGCTGTAAAAGAAATGGGAGGAGACAAGGAAAGAACGGAGGGGGCGACGTACCTATCATACATCCGGCGAAGAACAACGCTTGGACGAGCCCGACCCGATAAATCTCCCCACAAATAAGCCCAAACTCCGACACCGTCGAGCTCCCGTCGCCGCCCTCCCACTCCCACGACCCGGGCTCAAGCCCGCACACGCTCCCCTTATCTGCCGCCTGCGCCGCCGCCGAGTCGCAGGCGGCGGAGGAGCACCGCCACGCGGGGTCTCGGTCGGCAAAGATCATAACCATCGTGTGGATCCCCTCAAGGGCCCAC
>CM008341.1:2389551-2401176 GCA_002525835.2 Ipomoea batatas | reverse complement strand
TTTCTAAATTCCAATGGCGCCCTTCCTCCTCCACGGCCGGCTCCTCCTCTTCTTCTTCTCCCTCGCCGCCGCGATATTCCTATTTTGCCCTCTCCGCTCCTCCGCAATCTCCATCCACGATCTCCTGAAGTCGCAGGGCTTGCCGGCCGGCCTTTTCCCGAAGGAAGTGAAGAACTACACGCTCTCGGAGGACGGCCTTCTGGAGGTGTTCCTCGACGGTCCTTGCCTCACGAAGTTCGATACGATGGCGTTTTACGAGAGCGTGGTGAGAGCGAATCTCTCGCACGGCGGCCTCACCGGCGTGCAAGGATTCTCGCAGGAGGAGCTCTTCGTCTGGCTGCCGGTCAAAGGCGTAATCGTCGACGATCCGAGCTCCGGCCTCATCTTCATTGATATCGGCTTGGCTCACAAGCAGCTCTCGCTCTCGCTCTTCGAAGATCCGCCGGATTGCAAAAACGACGGTATGATTTTTTGTTGACTTTTTTAGCCTTACGGTTATTCCCCTTTCTCTTTTTCACTTTTTTTTTTAATTAAAAAATTGTCTCCCATTTGAATAGCTTCTTTTGAAAAGGGCATAAATCTAAACAAAATTAATTTAATTATAAAAAGAATATTTTATACGGATTTAGCGGAGATTTCTAAAACTGTGTGCTTCTGACTGTATTATTTTAAGGAAAAATGTGTTTGATACTCCGATCAAACTCCATTTGTCACAACATTGTGATTAGAATAAAGCGGTTTAGTTACTTTTAATTACATTGTTTTTATCGAACACTTGGCTCTTCACATTAGTGCTCGAGTCTTAAATTTCACTCTTAAGTGGTTTAAACTTTAAAGTTTGTGGTTTAGCGGCGCGAAATGAGTTTTCCAAATGGAGGTCATCTAGCCTTAATTGGGGCGGTATTGACTCTTGTGATTCAGTAGATTTAGAAAGTAATTATGAACAAATACTACATTGTAATTGAGTCAGAATGAGTTTGTGTGACTTTCAAGTGACTTTAGGAGTCATGAACACAAAAAGTTTTAAATTATTTAATAAGCTGGCTCGAGTCTATATTTTACTGAACTCGAATCAAACTTTGAACGATTTGAACAACTAGTGAACGTCTCAACTCTTTTGCATTCTAATTGAAAATTCTATAGTCTTTCCGGGAAATAAGAAGAGTTATACATGATTACATTCTCCCATACCCGTGAACTCTTCTAATTTCTTGGAAGGACTAAGAATTTTCAATTAGAAACGCATTCTGAATAATTCTCAACGGGTGATTCTTTGTCGATTAAATGATTTTTATCTAACGTTACACCATGTTACATTAAACGAAATTTATATTATTTAAAATACACATAGTATCACTCATATTTTATGACATTGGATTCTTTTGTATTGTAGAGGTTACAGGTGTATTAGAGGAAGCTGGGGAAGAAGGGAGATTGGAAGATGCATAAAGATAGGCGAAATATGTGTTACGTATAGTAGATTAAGGATTGCAACCTCATTTGGTGTGGTGTTCTTATCATAGTCTTATCCTAGTATATATGAGTATAACCGTGATTCTATTACTTGAATTCACGGTTTAATCTGTGTATTTCCGAGCAATGCAATGCATGGATAATATTTTAGTATTAGGTAATGTTGTATTAGTTAGAAATGTAAAGATATCGGGGAACAACAACGTTTCCCAGTTTTATTAAAAGCATTATATGTTTGGCTTTACTAGTAATTATTGTTGTCTAGCAATCTTTATTCTCAATCAACCATCTTCTAACTTGTTAGTAAGACATTATGTATATTTTGGGTGTGTTTGAAAACCAAAAAACGATTTCTGACAATCAGTACTGGTTTTTACTGGAAACTAGAGCACGTCGGAATCGGTGGAAATCATTTTTGGTGGTTCGTTAACTTGAAGTCCCCAATCATAATTTTTGAATGAGAGAATGATGATAACAATAATTCTGAGAATAATCTTATTATTTTTTTAAAACAGAATAATCTGAATGATGATAACAATAATTCTGATAATAATCTTATTATTTTTTGAAAATAGAATAATCTTATTATTGATCATAATGTTTGGAGTATAGAAAATAATATATTTATAAGAATACAAAAAGTTTTAGTGTCAGAAAATAAATAATCCTAATAGGAATAACATTTTCTATGCACTCTCTCTCTCAAAGAAAGATTTAAAATTTTCAAAATAAAAAAATTCAAAAAATTGACCAATAAAATTGGTACTTTTAGTAAGTCAATTATGATAATAATGTACATTAATTTGGTCCCTTATAGAATTAACTAAACATCAAATTTAAATAATTGTTTAATTATTATTAAAATGACAAATTTAAATAATTAAAAGCCTAAATTTACACCTATCACAAATTAATGGAAATTAATGATTTAATGTTAAAATATACGGAGTATGTAAATAATCGTCGATATACACGCTAAAAGTCGTGACTCTTGAGGGTTATGGTAACGTCCTAGGACGACACGTGTCCAATATCCAAAAACGCAATTCACTGGGAATCCTTCTCTTTCTCACTTCTCGCGCTTTGCATCATATCTATTTGGCTCATACGGAGTTGCGTAATTGCGTTACAGTGATTCTTCGGTTTCTTCCCCTCAAACCAATTTGGGCTTTGAGTCTCTCAGTTCCGATTTCTTAGCGCACAAGAAAACAAGATAATCGGTATGGGCGGCGGAGGAGTGATGAGGGCAGCGGCGGCGGCAAAGGTTGTTGGAATCACGGCTGCCAACGGCGGCTTCCGAGGCTACGCGCTGGATCATCCGGTATGCGCCGCTGTTCGTCCGGTTGCCGCTTCGGCGATTTCTTCTGCCTGTGACGATGTCAGGGGAGTGCGCTCTGCTCCCGACATTCCTGCGGCGGCGGAGGGGATGTCGGTGCCGAAGCCGATTTTGGAGTTTGATGATTGGGGATTTTCCGACGAGGAGGAATCGCCGCCGGCTCGGCTCGTCTTCGGCAGCGCACCTACTCTCCAGGAAGCTAAAGAGGCCACTTCTGACCTCAAACAAGCCATTGATAAGTAACATACTTTTACATTTTCCTATATATTTTGCCTCAAATAATTATATTTTTTTTAATGCATTATTAACCCTATCTCGGTCCTTTAAATCGGTAACTACACATTACAAGTTTTACCCTCAGAAAATAGCTTACTGGCAATTTAGACTGGTTTACCTATTGATCATAAGATGGGGTGGCGGGGTTCACCACATGCAATTTAGGCTGGTTTACCTATGATCCTTTGCTACTCGGATCACAAGGCCAAGTTCCACTCCTAGCGAAAATAGCTTATTGGCCTTCTTGAGCGGGTTAGTTATGGACAAGTTAGACTGATTTACCTATGATCCTGAGCTACTAGGATCACAAGGCGGGGTTCACCCATGGGCAATTTAGGCTGGTTTACCTATGATTCTTTGCTACTAGGATCGCAAGGCCGGCGGGGTTTACTCTCGGGCAGTGATAAACGGTTTCCCTCATAACTTTAAAAAAGGATTGTACTATTATGTAGTTTGTTATCCCATGTTGAAGGAAAATTCAAAGAAATTATGGTTTGGACATCTCCAGCAAATGTATGAGAATGCACTGGTTAGAAAGACTAATGGTGGGGTGGTAGTCATAATAGACAATGAGGTAAACTGAAATCTACCCAATTGAGATTACAGTATTACACACACAATATAGGAGCGTTTTTTTAGTGACTGATAGACTTTAATACAATACATGTAGCTCGCATTACTACTATGCGAGTGATTATGGAATTCAGTGTGGTAGTTGGAGGGACTATCATGAAGATTTTGTTACTGCCTAAGTGCCTAGGGTTATATATGCTTACACATTTTACAGCCCTTGAAAAGTAATCAGTTTTTAATTTCATTTTCTGCTTCATGTTGCATTGCTTTTGCATGTTTTGAACTATGCTGGCCTGATTAATTGGCGTGTACGGTTTAAATTCTCAGCTTGTTTTTGTTGCCCAACCATTTTGGAAGTTCCCAAGCCACCGGAGGGGGCCTGTCTTCAAGTTTCCATATTTTGGAGACTCAATCTTGTAATAATAGCAGCGTAACAGTCAGTACTCCCCCGACACCAGGAAATGCCCTTCAGGCATTCAGGCTTCTCAGTGAAAGTGCTGCTGCTCAGGTTGTTAACTTCTCTCTCGTGTATGCAATGCATTTAATGTTTCGTGTTTTGGTTGGAATGAAAATGGTTTGATATGTATGCCATTGTCAATATGAACTGTTTATATTCTATTTGTTGGATTGAGATGTTGAATACTTGAATGTCGGTAGAAAAGCATGTTTCTCAAAGGCCCTCGTTTTTTCTCTCCAGAGTGTCGTTGCTTCGATTGCTTCTGATCCAAAGGTCTTTGCTGCGGTGTTGGAAAATCCTGAACTAATGCAATTCATCGAAGCACACAAATCTAGTAAGCCCCGGTTTCTTCCCTTAAATTCTTAATTGATTTTCAGTCTGTCTGGTATTTCATTGTCTTCTCGCAACCTCAGGCGCTTCCTCTACCGGGAGCAACGACCTGGACGTGGAGGATTGTGCTTCCGACAATGGTTCATCGTATCTACCACCGCCAAGAAGCACAGATAGGCCCGCATTTTGAACCCGATTTGCAGATTTCTTCAACAAATACCTACCATTGCCAAAAAACAGCGATGATAAGTCTGAATCTCGAAGCAAGGTTGCAGGTTTCTACAGTAAAACGAAAGCAGCGGTGACTGATATGATGAGCAGCTTGGCTGATTACTTCCATAGTATATTTGGAGGGGACGAGGTTTATGTAAACGAAGATGGAAGTGCCAAAATAGGCGCGGTGGAGAAAACGCTTGGAACTTCATTCCTAGGATTGGCGATCATGGTGATCATGGTGTTCGTGTTGAAACAAGTTTAATGTCTGCATCATACAAAAGAATTTGCCGAAACTATGTTCTTTACATTGATACTTTGCTATAAGCTTTATATAAGAGTCATTTATATTGGACTTAAAGTATGCCTTCTTGTGATTTGATGTTGCCATTTGGTTTATGTGTAATGTTTAAAATATAATCCTTGTCTTTCTATATAGAAAGAGTTTCAAATTTAAGTATCATGCCAAGCATCATGTCTAGATCTCAACTTTAAAAAGATTCAAATTTAGACATAAGATAATTATGACAATTATGATTTTCATATCAATATTGACAATTATCTATTTTTAACCACCGGCGACGAGGTGACCTTTCATATAAGAAGGCAACCAGTGACCGGTTGGTCTCCCAGCTTCTAGGCAACTTTCCATATGAGAAGGCGATCAGTTGGTCTCCTTCCGCCTTTTAGACGAAGGCGACCTGCCATATGAGTAGGCGACCAGAGTCCATATAAGTAGGCGACCAGAGTAGGCAATCAATGACCAGTTGATCTCTTTCCGCCTTCTACTGGTAGATGGATGGCAACAAGACGGTCAGTGGTTGTCGATCGGAGATAAATAAAATTGATGTCAAAATCATAATGTTTAACATGTTAAAGGGACAAAATCATAATGTTTAACATGTTAAGGGTGATTGTCGTAATTGTTATTTTTAAATGCTAATTGATTTTTCAAGTAAAATTTAAGAGTTTATTTGATATTTTTTTCCCTAATACAATTTAATATGATGGATTTGACACTTTTTTCTTAATTTATTTATTTGTAAATTTCCCACACACAAATTCCATAGTTACAATATTTGGCCCAACCAAGTTCAAAAATCTAATTTAACCCCTAGTATTAGCAAACGGAGTATAAATAGTTCGCCGCCTCTAGAATTCTCGCCTGAACCCTGGTGGTCAGAGGAGCTTAAACCCCAAAATGGCGTTGAGAGCGGCGGCGACAACAGCGGCAGCTCCGCGAGGCCTCAGAGCTTTATTCTCGACGTTCTCTTCAAGTTTCCCCTTCAATCCACCACAGGCTCAAGTTCAGAAGCCGCCTCCAGCTGAGCCTTCCACCAATCTTTTCGTTTCTGGTACGCCTCACTATTTCCCTCGTATTCTTCTCATCTATTTTGTTAATATTAATCGTACTATTTATCCTGTATGTATCGATTTGAATTTGAATTTGATTGAGTTAAGAATATATAAGACGAAATTTAATAATTTATACGCATATATGCTTAAAACGTAGATAGAATCGTCGGAAGTCCATATTTGTTCGCATATATTTAGGCATATTTTAGAAAAATGGATTAAGTATTGTATTTTTGCACAACAAATTTGATTTGCTCGGATTTTGTTCTTCTAGGCGAATTTACTGAGAGCTTATAGTGTTAAGCAATTACCTTAAGGAGATTTGTAACTGTTAGAGAGTGAATTCATCTCTTTAGATATAAGATGGAGTTATTAGGTAGTCGTGTAGATATATATGCTCTACTTTGCAAAGGATTTGCATTTTGATATTGATATTTCCTTTTTTCCATGGTTTGAAGCTAGAACAGAATTAGAAATTTTGGAAATCCTAGGGTACTGCTAAAATGTTATGCAGTTGGTTAGTTTTCTCCTGCTAAAATGATGAACTTCTTGTACTGCTAAAAAGTTAATGAAAATTGCAGCTCTATTTTGTCTCACATAAGTTGTGTAGCCATAAATCTTCTGTGGATTGCTGCTGGTTGCCTGGTTCCCATTTCGATCTCACAAGAGGGCTTACTGGCTTAGTTAACTTTTTATCTTGTCTTACTTTCAGGTCTAAGCAAGCGAACAACATCAGATGGGCTTAAAAAGGCCTTTGAGCAGTACGGTGAAGTTGTCCATGGTCTGTTCCAAATCCAGACTTTGAAGCTCTAAGAACTGCATCCCAATGAGACAACATTAATGCTTGTTTATTGTTTTTGGTTGCAGCAAAAGTAGTGACTGATCGAGTGTCTGGTTTTTCGAAGGGTTTTGGTTTTGTTAGATATTCATCATTGGAAGGGGCAGAAGCTGGTATCAAAGGCATGGATGGCCAGGTGAGTTGAGATGGATATACCATGCATTCTGCTATTTAGTGCCTTAAATAGTTTGGGGGTCTGCTGATGCTGCAGACCCTGGATATGCACAGAAGATAACTGTCATATCCACCACTCTTTTTGTAGCTTAAGCAGTGTTGACCTTGTGCTTCAAAAAGATAGGTCAAGGCCTGAAATCCCTACTCTGTCTATATAATGTTTGAAAAAGTAAAGCAAAAATGATTAACATCCAAGAAGGCAACAATTCCTTTTCATTGGTGAAGTTTTCCTACTACTGTGCACTCCAAATAGGCAAATATAATATATATACATGTATATATGATGGTTTTCAAAGGGAACTTGGACCAGGTAATTTGTAAATATATTATGTTTATGGGGAAGAAGGGAAGGGGTATGGTTATAGAATGTTTGACCTCAACAGACATACGTTAATGCTTCTGGCTTGGCAATGAATAAGGCAAAGTTAAAGTTGTTCTATAGATATGGATTGCGTTCATCTTCTGTATTTCTCCCTTTTTCAATTTCTAATGAAGGACTCCCAAGTTAAATTTACATTACTTGTGTGGATTATCTTGACTTGATGCACTGAACATAAATTATTGTCGAGCCTTAAATGGCCTGCATCTTGCTCAACTACATTATATTTCTGGTCATTAAGCTACTTTCGTCACCTGTTTTTGATACTTGATTTGTATCTTAACAACTCCGAGCTTAATTGGTTCGTGCTGTTCCTGCTTTGTAGTTTCTTGATGGATGGGTAATTTTTGCGGAGTATGCAAGACCAAGAGAACAGCCTCCTCCACTGAACAACAACTATGGACCTTCAAATGGCAATTTCAACAGACCTCCATTTGGCAGCCAATAGATCCATAGACACACCTCAAGTATGAAAGAAGGTTTCCATAGATTAATATGCCATGTTTTTTGGTTTATAGAACAACTGTGATTCATGGAAACTTCCCATTCATCAACTAATACTCTACTCTTATGCCTTTTGTTCCCTACTCTCAAAGACCAAAATCGATTGTTATTGTTTTGATTGAACTCTTAAATTTATAAGATTTATGTACAAGACAGTTCCATTTAATCCATTGTTCCTTCTTATTTGGTATGGTTTCCCTGTTTTCTCCTATGTTTACTAGGTGGGGACCCTACGACAAATTCTCATACATCTCTAAACTATTACTTTTAATGTTTCATTGTTTGGTTTTAGAGAATTAAAACAAAATTATAGGAGTAATTATGTTGTAATGTTCATTTGGTTAATGGGAATGCTATTTCATTTCTTGCTTATTTTGTATGTATTTTGCATGTAGGCGAATAAAGACAGAAAAAGAGTAATTTTATATGAATTTTCATTTTCTATTCTTATTTATTACTCCGTACTTTGTATGATGTGTCATATATGTGAAGGCTTGAATGAATATTTATTAAAGGGAAAATGACACTTTTTCCCCCTATGTTATGTGCATATAGCACTTTTTCTCCCTGTGTTATTAAAGTGGTTGATTTCCCCATGAAATGTTAAATTGACATTTTTACCCTTAAAAATAATTATTCATTTATTTTTCTTCTCCAATAAATTATTACTTATATGTATGGATGATCACGATTCGGTTCGAACATAACCAAACACTATAGCAATCATACCGAAATAGTATGGACGTTTCTGATTACGATTCAGAACCGAAAAAAATAAAATTAAATAATTGTTGAACCATAAACCGGAACTAAACCACAGTCATATATAGTGAAAATGATCAAACACTTATTTTGATAAATCGGTACGGTTCGATTACAATTTCGATTTTGAACCGTCAATCAAAACTTATTTATTTTTTTTAAAATTTTATTTCTTATTTAAAAATAGTCTAAATTCAACAATTGTTTTATTTTATTTTTTTGGTTCTGAATCGTAACCGTAACTACCGTCCATACTATTTAAGTTTAATTGCTACAGTGTTCGATTAGGTTCATATCGAACCGTGATCTTCCATACATATTAGTAATAATTGGTTGGAGAATAAAAATAAATGAAATAATTATTTTTAAGGCCAAAAATGTCAATTTAACATTATAGGGGGAAAAACTACCACTTTTAAAATAACTGAGGGGGAAAAACTGCCACTTTAATAACACAGGGGAGAAAAGTACTATATGCACATAACATAGGGGGAAAAAGTGCCATTTTCCCTTTATTAAATGAAAAGTAACCGCCTTTAAATAGAGCTGTACCGCAGGAAAACAAACTTACAATAGAAAGCACAAAACTAAAGTGGACCAGCATTATCAAAAAAAATCAATAGCACATTTAAAGTGGACTAGCAATTTTATCTTAACACGCCCCGAAGATGGTGGAACTGTCAGGGACAACTCACGCTGATTGCGATAGACTTATGTAGCTCCCAAATTATCACAAAACAAAGTGAGGGAAACTTTACAAGGAACACTCAATTCACCCATCAACTTACACACCCACATAAGTTGTGGCATGGGCTAACACATGTTACTCTACTTCTGTAGAGAACTACGAGACTATTTTCTGACAAGTTGATTTTTAAGAAATAATATTTAGATAAAAGCAGAAAAATATGGTGTATTGGAACGACACTATCAATTACACCTCAAATCAGAATCAACAAACCAACAAACGAGGAGAACTCAAGCTCCGAATTATAAAATTAAAGTAGATTAGTTTTTTTTTTGGTAGGGGAAGGGACCGAAGTCCCAAGAACTAGCGATGCCTGCTAGTTGCTACACTTTGTGAATCACGGAGAAGAAGATCCCGTAAACCCTCCGGAGGTCCCTCCAAGATGGTTGTACCCCATGGAGCGCCGTGACCCCAATTAGCTAGCCGATCGGCGCATTGATTCCCTTCACGGAATACGTGAGTGATCTTGATGTTGATAAACTGCCCAATGAGAGATTTGCAATCAGCGATTAGAGTATGCTCATTGGGACTGTTAGTCTGGTTCTCCCTCAAGGCTTGACACGCAGCCTCTGAATCTGTTTCCACGATAACTCTTCCGAAGTTTCGCTGTTTGGCGATGAGGAGGCCTTCTCTGATGCCCCAAAGCTCCGCGACAAAGCTAGAAGTAGTGCCAATATTGGCCATGAAACCTACTAGCCAAGTGCCGTTGTGATCGCGAATTAACCCCCCTGCACTCGCCAGCCTTGTCGACGTTATTCTTGAACCATCCGTGTTGAGAGTGACGAAGCCGTGCTGAGGAGGAGACCATGCAACCCAGGTCTGTATTAATAATTGCTTATTAAAATAGGATGGGTTATGATTTTTATTCGCTCTCTTTTATTAATGCTGCTAGCCCCTTAAAGTAAGTTTAATTGTGCTTGGATGATGTTCTATTTCTTGTGTTCAGATAATATGATATACCCTGTATTTTTAATTATGAAAAAAAAAAAACACACTCACTTTTTTAGTGACGAAACCCACAAATCCTATTTGAGAGTGCACTATTGATTACATCATCTAAAAAGTTATAATAAAACATTATGCAAAACGATAAAAACTATCATACATTATTACGTAGTACTTCATTACAAAATCACAAAACACACTTCATGCAACCCATGCACGGCGTTCTCCTTCTTCCATCCCACCTAAAGTATCATACAACGGTCTATTCAACGTCTCCGGCAAGTAATACCCCAGCAGCCCTCCGGCAATCCCACAAACTCCGAACACCGCGAACGGAATCCCGCCCCCACAAACCACGATGAACGGCGCCAGAATCGCCCCCAGCTGCGCCGCCTGCGTGGCGCATCCGAGGGCCGCGTTTCTCACCGTCGTCGGGAAAAGCTCCACCGTATAGATGAATAGAAGATTGTAGGTTCCGGCCATCCCGAAAATCCCGAGCACCCCACAGATCATCGGAATGATCGTCGATGTCCCGTAGGCCTTCATCAAACTCCCGGCCACGCAGAACAGCCCGCTGAACCATTGCGTCCCGATCGCCAACGGCTTTCTCCCTAGCTTGTCTAGCCAGATCGCCGTCAAGAAATACGCCGGCATTTCCGCCACGGCGTTCAGGGCGACGTTCAGGTAGAGATTCGTCCCGAGGTTAACGGCGTTTAGGCTGAGCCCGTAGTATACAATAGCGCACGTAAAGTTGATTGTCACGGCCAGGAATAAACGGACGCGAGTGAGAGGCGAGCGGAGAACATCAATAAGGGATCCCGACAAAGATTCCTTGGGAAGAAGATGGGAAGAACCGCCGCGCGAGAAAGATTCCGTGCCGCGCGAAAAAGATTCCTTGCCGCCCGACAAAGATTCCGTAGGAAGAAGATGCGAAGAACCGGCGCCGGCGCCGCTAACTTCACTGTCGAGCCCAAGAACCACATTTTCCGGGAGCTCTTTCCCGTTAGCCCTCGCAATACTCTGCATGGTTTTCATGGCTTCCCCGACCCTCCCACGAATGAGGCACCACCGGGGCGATTCATGGAGGAAAGGGAGAACGAGGAATACAAAAAGAATGGACGGAACCGATGAAGCCACGTAGAGCGCCCGCCATGTCTGGAACTTGTAGGCAATGCCGGAAAGAAGAGCTATCCCGGCGGAGAAGAAGTAGAAAGTTGACATCCCAACGAGGCCCCGCTTAGACGGTCCAACAGGCTCCGTT
>CM008341.1:2344493-2355228 GCA_002525835.2 Ipomoea batatas | reverse complement strand
AATCCTCAAAATACAAATTTATAACCCATTATCCCCTTGATCACCCCGGACCAAGTGATCCTAGGGAAACTGTCAATGTCAAATGAAGCTAGCTAGCTAGCTAGGAGCTATAAACAACTTAAATTAGCAGGTCATTTATACAATGAGGAACAAATTAAAGAAAATGAAGAAGCAGCAACAAAGGGAGTAATTTAAGTTAATGACACTTTAACTACCTACAACTAATTAAAGACAATGAACCTAGCTAGGATAGCTTAGCTATCCTACATTTTTCAGACATTTATTTCCTCAGGTTTTACACATAATCCAAAACGCATTTTGTTTTCTATCCCTTGCAAGTTTCTATTCCGTCAGTCCAATTATTTTGTCTAAGTATCCCTTTAAGGGGAAGTTTTACAAGAGGAGTGCAAATTAAAGATTCCGCCGAAATGAAAGAGTAAAGAAGATAACATTAATTATGGCTTGACTAATAAAAAATATTGGAGAGTTAGGTAACTGTTAGTATTTTGCACGGTTAATGTAAATAGGAGAGGTGATGAATGATGATGACACGCCATTGCATTACCTAGTCACCAACCAAAAATGAATTATGCATGGGACATTTCAAATAATTGTAATTAACTAGCTTAGCTTGATTAGAAGTGAAAATTGAAACCTAATTAATGAAAGAATTAGCTAGGAATGGACATTGTTAGTGATACGGTAAAATACGGATACCAAGTTAAACCGGAAAATACGATCTCTTATTGCCTCAAGGATCAAAACCCGGTTACAAGTCAAGTATGGGCTCAAAGGGCTCGGCAGGTCGGCAGTGGGCTTCCCTACTATCCGAGCTCTCTTTAAGTCTTAGTCAAGAATTGGCCAAAAGATCTTCTCCCTCCTCATAAATGCGCTATTTATAAGGGGGAGAAGTGCGGTTACCGGGCCTCCGGCATGGCGGGAACGTGGCGTGCATGCGTCCGCCCCACTTCGCGTCCAAGCGGGAAGGAGTACGTGGCAGCCGTTGGCACGCCACGTTGTGGACGAGTCGGGGGTACTGTTCGGCCCGTGACGTCCGAGTTCACCACAGTCCTCCCGACTGTAACATATTCCGACGGGACCTGGAGTATATCCGACCGGTTCTGGAGTATATTTACTATCAGTTAGGGCAATACACCATCAAATTATCAGACCATCAGTCACTTGACGTATTCATATAGCAAATGTATACGTATATTTGATGCATCATATCAACAATATAATATAAATATTACTATTCAAATCCCAAAATCAAGACTCGTATTTGTATAGTGAATTTTCTCCAAGTGATCAAGGAGGAGAGTAAACTAGAAGGATTGTACTATTATTGAACCACTAGAAAAAACTCTCTATCTCTCACATTTAACTTTAGAGTTTCACAAACTATTTATTGTTTTATTACTTTACTGTGCATTTCAATATTTACAAACAAACTTTTAAAGGATAAAATGTTGTGTGCATGTTACAATTTTCAAACATTCATAGAACAAGTTTAAGACATTTATTGTAATTATAATAAAACATTAATTTCCAAAGACTAATTAGTTAAGGTTTCAATATACAAATTCAATCAAGTGCATTGTTGACAAATTAATTTACCAAGTCTTAAAGAAAACTCTTAATTATTTGAAAAAGTTTTAAAAGTATATTCACCCCTTAGACATTTTACTCATTTGGGACCATCAAAAGCAATGATGTAGTATCGGTAGTTAACATAGTGATGATGACACACACACATTCATACACACACGTGTGATTGAGGGTTTAGGTGAGAACATTCATCTAGATACAAAAGTGAGGATTGACCTAATCTGTCCATTTGGGTGCATAGATCAATGGTTGAGAGTGGCTGAAAAATAAGGGAAAAATGGGCGAGATCAATTTTATAAATATTACAAACTTAAAAGTTTGCAATAGTTATAAAATTGACTCGTTTTTTTTTTTTTACTAAAATTTTCAATCATTGATGAATGCTAATGTGCGATTGTTATCAATCATTACTTTTTACCGGAGGATCTTGTGCGTGTGTGAGAGAGAGAGAGAGAGAGCGAGAATGACATACTATAATAAAAAAAATAAAAATAAAAATAAAAATAAAACCCCACGTTAGGAAATAAGTTTAAAGTTTTTCTATTTTATTGAATAAGATTTCAAAATATACCATATATTGAGGAAAAACTTGATAAGTAATATTAGTCTCCCTAAACTTTTTGTTACACCCTGTCTTTAAACAATCTCTATATCATATCGTACGTGTAATCACCAAGTGATATAATATAGTTTGATTTGATACAGATCAAAAAGTCTAGTTATTTTTCTTTTCGATTTAACATGTAAATAAAATTCTTATTTCATTATCTTTGATGGCAACGTAACCAATGCATGTTTTTTTTTTCCAATATGAGGACAAATGCTTCTTCAAAGATTTTACAAACTCTTTTCCTGACTTTATGAGTATTTTTTGATAATGAATTTCTCATTCTTCAATTATCTGTTTTATGTATATATGAATATATGAAATTAATCTTCTCACATAGTGCATGTATGTATGTAGGGTCGAGCTCCTATGAGAACATCCTCCCACATAAAAACTATAGAGAAATCTTAGCTTTAGAAAATAAGTAGTCGACTATGATTAAAAGTCAACATCATACATTTATGCGCCTAATCAAAATTTTAAATCCGCCATAATATCAATTAAGGGACAAATCTTTCCAAATAAAATTCTAAACTTCCGTCAAAATAAGTAAGTCAACAACAAATTAAAATAGGAGTTTCTATTTATTAAATACTTTCATTTAAATAATAAATTATTGTTATTATTATTAAATATAATTTAGCTTTAATTTGTTAATGTCTATTGCTTTAATTTAATTTAGCGAGACAAACACGTAGAGTAGAGGACAATAGAGCAAGGTGTTGTGCTATGTTCTGGGTGACTGTGTGCACTCTTGTGAGAATTGTTGTCCAGGAAAGAGTTAGAAATTAATCGGAGCCGTCCATCTAGAAGGATCAATGGATCATAAGCAATTTTAAAAAACAAAAAACACAATGACGTTTTTGTGAATAACTCAAACATTGAAGTGCAAGTAACATGTGCAAGTGTGGAAGTAAAATGTGCAAATAAATCACTTAAAAGTGTAACCTTTTACACTAGAATTATGACTTATTATAATAATGAATAGTAAATGTACAATTGGTATATCGTGGTCTAGTGTTTACCATACGCACAAATCCTATTCCAAATTATATATACAAATTAGCATATTATGTTTCTTCAATTTATTTATTTATAATTTATTAATTTTACATATTATAAATTTAGACAAGGTTGAAATAAACACCAAATTTGTTAAGTGAAGCCGTGAAGGTATGTAATTTGAAGTAGGGGCCACAATAATTTGTGGTAAATGTAATTGTGAGTCATTATTATGTTTGAAATTTACCTTGTAAAGTGAGTTGGGGGGTTCATTATAAAATAATTTGCACGGAACAAAATGCTGCTTTGAGAATTGAGATGGGAAATTGGAAAATATCTCGGTTGACTTAAAAAATGACATGTAATTTGTCTTCTAATTAATTATAGCCTAATGGAGCTTAGAGCATTTTGCTTTGATCAAGTAGCAAACTCAGAAGCAGCTCATTTTGAGTTGTTAACCTTTGACTTAGTGCACCTAATTAAGAAAATGACCTTTTAAATTCTTTTTCATGTTTGTGTTTTTTTACTTTTCAAAGAGATTGGTTATGCTCTGTCTGTCAAACATTTCTACAAGTAAGCCATGCAACATGTGTGCACACTAGTTGGCATCTTCATTAATTTCAACATAGCTTGAATTGCAAGTTCCACAGATATGTCCTCCCTTATAATATTCTCTTGTTAATCTTTGGGAATGTAATTGATGTAACTCATCACCTTATTTACGTGAGTTTATTATTTATTTCTCGAGTTAATTCCACCAGAGGTCCATTGTATTTTGTGACAATTCCAAATTTAGTTTCAGACTATCATTTTTGTCATTATTTTTTGGACACTTTTAGTCCTTCACAGGACTTTTTCTATTTTTAGTAAAAACATTTTTTGTCTCTTCATGTTTTTCTTTTGTTTTTATCCTATTTCAATCGGTTTAATTGGTTTATGACTCTACTAAAAATCGGTTGAAAGATATAGTTACGACATTTAACATCTCATACTATTATTTTTTGACACTATTAGTCCTTCTCGTGACTTTTCCTATTTTTAGTAAGGACATTTTTGTCTCTTCATATTTCTCTTTTGTTATATTTTTTAGTTTGAACCGGTTTAATTGGTTTAGGACGCTACTAAAAACTGATTGAAAAATATGATTACTAAAAAAACCTATGTTACCTAAAGTCCTAAACCAATTAAACCGGATAAATAACAAAAAGAAAAATATGAAAAGATATAAACATCCTTACTAAAAATAAGAAAAGTCATGAGAAGGAATAGTTTGTGAAAATTCCTGACCTCTATTAAGAGACAAGAGTGCACAACCACACACGCCAACGAAGCTAGTTGAAATAAACTTTTTTAACCAATTAAATATCTAACTATACAAAGGCTATCTGCCAAAGAGTGCGGCTATTTATCCCATTTGAAATATGACCAACCGGGCACCAGAGTCTTTGAATTAGGAAGGTGATTGATTGAAATATGCAAACCCAATAATAATAAATAGACATAATCAAATGTCCCACTCGTTATACTACGTACTAGACAGACAATTATGTCCACACATTCTCGTCTATTATAGTGTGACAATTATGTCGCATTATATAAAACTTTTATTTTTAATATTACACCTGATATCTAAAAACATAATAAGTCTCAATCAAGATTATATTCAATTTTGTAATTATACTGATAGTCCACTTAAGAGTGTATATAAGTCTTGAATTTGGATTCGAGTGTCAAGATATGAGTTTTTTTTTTGAATACTATTGACCCTGTTATATGTAGTATCTGTCCATATACTTTATAAATCTATTGAGGCTCGAACCCATGACCTCCCACTTGTTTACTCTCTTTGTTAAAGTATGTCAAACCATTTTTAAAGAATTGAAATTCTTCATGAAAAATTATTCCTTTAATACGTAATAATGCAACACAGATTGGGCCGTAAGGCAAGTTTTTGGGCCAACAAATACTAGCCCATATTTAACATGTCTGGCAAGGCAATTTATATCGTGGATCAGGGTGCACAATGCATTGTGCACCCCGTATCAAAACGACGTCGTTTTGATCATTTTAATTAATGGTTTGTTTGTTTGAAAATTATATTTCCTGATTCAGCCGTTAACTTCCAAATATTTTTTAAAAAAAATTGCCTTATGCAGATTGGCGTTTTGATTTGTTTGTTGTTGATGCAAATAAATGAATCCGTATGTGATATTCGTTGATTGAACTATATGAGAATAATTATAGGATTATTTTTTAAACAACTAGATGATCGGAAGGTTAGGATGATGAGGTCCATGTATTTGTGTTAATATTCTGTGTATTCTTTGAAGACATTATGTGTATTGTAGACTAAGATTCTGTGTATTCATGTTAGGGGTACTTAAACATAGGTTGTGACATGTTTTGTGTATTCTGTGTAGTTGTGCCAATATTATGTGTATTCCCTCAAATCATTTTGTGTATTCTAGACAAGGATTCTGTGTATTCCCTGAAGTCATTCGCCTCCACTGTCCACTAACATTCAAAACGACGTCGTTTCAGACTAGATATAACGATTGGTCTGGCAAAATCTTGGCTGATTTTTTAGTGGGAACTCTCCAGAAAGGAGGAAAACAACAATTTGTTCATTGTGCAAATGTGAAAGAATCTTTGATTTATGGGAAAATTTAAAGTCATTATCCGATTTGATTATAAGGAGGCAAAAAAAATTTAGATTGTCTATAACTGATGGACTCAAATTAAGAAGACTAATAGACAGTTTTTAACGAGAGTGGAACTGGGAGCCAAGAAGGCTCGCTTGATGTATTCTATTACATTTAGATGTGAAATTAAAATCAAAATCTAATGAAGATGCATGTATCCAATGAATAAGGATACAGCAGGCCGGGAGAATTAACAGAATGGGAAATCCAATTCTAATATTAACTCCTGCGGGCATGCCTAACTTCCTAATCTCCACTGCTTAAGATTTGCTGATGGAATGGTGGCGAGGCGAAGAAGAAGCAGCAGAGAGCATGGAAACAATGGACTGGAAGGCGTTGGCCGCTATTCTGGATTTGATCTGCCCCCTCTTTGGCAAAGGCTTCATGCTCCTTAACCTTTGAGTCGCTACTGCTGCACACACCCTGCAGCTTATCTTCTGAAAAGACTCCTGGAGATTAATGTATGCGTTGCTCAGTTCAGGAAAGAGATGGTTGGATAACTGTGTTGCTCTTCATTTGAGTGAGATGGGGGGTTTATATAGAGCACCCCAACGCAAAACCAGGGAAGAAAAACCATTGATCTGGGAAATTAAAGTTGACAAAAGCGTTTGTTAAACATTGATGTGGATAGGGAGCTAGGCATGACAGCAGGACTGTCTTCATCTGCCCGTACAAGATTCCCTCCACACCAACTTGTACCAAATCAAATTCATCCATATCATTTTTTATTTTTTATTTTTTGATGCATTAGGTTACAATTTAAACCAGACTAATCTTAACACCCAAGAATCTCTGTTTAGAAGTCGCTGTAAAGGTAAATGGCGAGTTGCCCAAGCAGCCTCCTAGTCAATTTCTGTTGTTGCACACAAGGGATCTGTTGGGCGGAAACCGGTGAAGGGCTAAATCCAGCAATTGGTGGCTAAGAGATTGTCGGGCGAAGATTTAAAGGGCCATGTCCAGTACCCTGCTAATAAAATTGTACATTCGCTACAAGTTATAATTTTTCGCGTAGTGGCCTGGTAAGCACTTATGATCTATTTAGGTGGTTGTAATTAAACCCCACCCTAAAGTGCTGATTTTAGGTCAGGTGGACTATTATTTAAGCTAGCCTCGCGGGGTATGAGATGATTTATTTACTCAGCGACGTAACTGATGACATGAGATGCATAAATAATATAATGATATGGAACGCGTGCGGGGGTGGATTGCAGATTGTGCAGGAATCTTGATGCTCTCCGGTTTTCGCAGGATACCAGAAGACAAAACACACAGATCAGAGGTAATTGAAAAACTATTGACAAGAAGATTTGGTTGTTTTGTTTTTTCTGACATTTGACAGATAGGCTAAGCATTTAAAATATGAAACGTGAAGGTTTGCAGGGAGCAGCTAGGCTGCATGTATTGTGATGGGGTCCTTGTTTTAAGGGTTTGAAAATCATATGATTGGATTACTGCTTGGGCGCACCACATGTTCAACCTAACAGAAAAATCATCTTGGAAAGGGGAAGCTTAGTACGATGGTTCTTATCAATATTAAACGTTTCCAATTGTGGATATCTTTTGCAGACCTAACTGGATTTGGAGACACACAGACGATGAAGCACCTGCTTTTTCTCTTCATTAGTATTATATGCTACACTTGTCTTCTTTCAGAAACATGCAGATTAAAATAAGAGGTTGTCTTCATATCCTTAAGTTTGTCCTTTCTACAGATTATATTGTACTAACATTCATGCACTTGATGAAACGAGGCATTGAGTTAATTGCAGCTCAACTTTGAATTAGTCCAAACTTCATCTTACTATGAAATACTGAGAGGTTATGGTTCTAATATATGTAACACTTACATATATATATATTTAATCTACACGAGGAAAAATGGCATACTTGGTCCTTGATCGAGTTATACCACATTATCTTAAGTTTTGACTCAATTATATTCATCAAGAGGACAATTCTAGCCGAGTTGATCGGACAGTTGGTTTGATAATCATAAATTTTCAAGTTTAATTATGTGAGAATTGCCTATTGGTCTTCTCAGTTTGAGTCCGTCTAATCATTTGCTGACTAGAATCACAAGATGATCCACCTTCACCCCAAATGCATTTTTAGTAATGACTATGGGCTTTCCCATTTAACTAATCAATTAACAAAATTAAATTAAATACCATTAATTTCAACATTCATATAATGTCATTGTCAAAACATGATCTGCCCAAATTTTTTGTAGCTGTCATGGCACCCCACTGTCTTGCCTACTTGCCTGAGGAACCTAACACCATAGGATGGTAACAGATGCTCCATTTGTCATTAAATAATTAAAAAATATTTTTTCTTGTATATAATCCCCTCAGCATGCATATTGTACCATGAAAGTGCAGATAAGATGCAGAGGAAGATGAAGAGCAAGGTTAGTGAGGGTTCAACAGCAAGGTTATTAGTGGGCACTGAATTATTCATCAGGACAAGAAGAAGGCTTATCCCCAAAAGAGGCCAAATCAAGATGAGGATTGCAGCAAAAGCATTTCATTCACTTGCAGCCATCCTCTCCTCCACTTCTTCCCAACGTTCAAACCCATCATGATACAATAACAATTAATTTAATGGCTTTGAACATGTCTTAGACTACTCTTGTATAGTACTTTTATGTATGTGTTTCGTGTAATCCTATTCGTACGTTGTGTACTGTTATAAAAAACGTGAAGTTTTTGTGTTATAGAGAATGATTAATGCAGCCCATACGGCTTAGCTGTTCAGTAGTAAGCAGTATTTGGAAGAAGAGATCAATGTTCGAACATCGGCAACAATTAATTAGCTTAATTGTAGAAATTAAAAATTAATTTTGTGTTGATAAACAAGATTTGGAGTAATAAAATGAACTATGTGTAAATCATACATATGAAGAAAGATGGAGAAATAATTAATATTTGAGATCCTTACTTCTTCATTAAACAACAAGCTTCTTAACATGAAAATGACTTAGAATGATTTTTTTTCTCTCTACTTTCAATTACCATCGCCTAGAGGTGAAAGATGCCAAGAAGAAAAGTTAACTAAAGTGTACAAGAGTTGCTCATAAAAGTGTCAAATTCTTTCTTTTATAATAGGAGATACATTAATGATATATACAGAGTATTTGATAAGACACATGAAAAAATTGGAGAATGATGATTTTTGATAGCTATCATGCTAATTTTCTCTACAACCACACTTTACACTCGCCCAAAAGACATCAACAACTAACTCTTCAAGAGAGTAGCTCACTTACACCTCGTCAATAGTCAAAATGTTTTGTTGACCAAGTTACGTGGTTGGTAATTCTACCAAGTCATCTTACACCTCGTCAATGGTCAAAATGTATCTTACTAAGTCATTTAGTATAAACTTGTTAACTATTCACAATTTTTCTACTTTCCTACTCCTTGGACTATTCTTAGTAGGCCAAACCAGATGAAATGGGCCCATTGAATCGAGGGTATAACCTCAATAGGTAAAATTTAATTACTAGACATGAAAAACATAAGAGTTAAATTGATACTTCAACTGTTTAAAAAAAAACAAAACAAAACAAAAAATTGATACTTCAACTATTAAAAAACATCATGATTCTTACAAAATTTCTAAAAATATTACAAGTACATTTTATATTTGCCCTTCAATTTTAGAACTTGATTTAACATCTTACCCACAACTACAAGTAATAAGTCGTGTATTAATTGATTATTTTCCTTAACCACTATCATGGGATATCTAATTTTCACTCTAAATGAAATGAAGCCAGAGATGGAAACAACACAATCTGGAATTTTTCCAAACTGTCTAAAAAGAGTGTCACAGTTTGGCTAAGAGATCTAGTCATCTAGCTAGGAATTTAGCAACAAGAAATGTAATTGCTTTTACATAAATTTAGATCATTGCAACATTTTAGGAAATACAAAGGCCAACATAGTAACAACAAAACAATGGGAACAACTACCAACTGCACCATATCTTGGACTAGCTTCCAGCTGCAATATCAGGCTATGAACTACTACCAACTGCATCATACCTTAGACTAGCTTCCAGCTACGATATCATGTTTGCATAACGAGTCCTCTCATATATTCGATCACTTTCCAAATCTAGCCAGCAACCGTTGGAAAGCTTATATGTTCCACGAGCAATTGCCACAAATCTTGTACTCAAGAATTGAACAAAGCTAGTTCTCAGTATTTAGGCTACTCCACTGGATGTGGATTAAATTTAACGGACTCCTTCCAGATGAGTTCCTTGATGTTATCTTCATTGAATGAAGGCTCCTCAAAATCAAACCAGAAGGGCCTAGGGCAGACTGGCTCATCGTTGATATCATGAAGAGATGACAAAAACGGATGACTAAGTGCTTCATCAACTGCATGAATATCAAGATTATATTATCAAACTAACATTAATTAGACGCACTGAACTTTTATGAGGAGTAAATCGCAGATGCTTACCTGTAATTCTTCTATTGGGATCAAAGACAAGCATTTTTTCTAGCAAATCAATAGCCAAAGGAGACATATTTGGAAATCTTGCTTTAAATTGTTGCCTAGGGTACTGGGGAAGCTGTTTGACATATCTTCGTGCGTTATCGCTTCGCAGAAATCTAAGGCTGGCATCATCAGGTGATCCTAAGAGCTTTTAGACAGATGAAGCAAAAGGAGACGCATCAGGAACAGGGTAAACAAAATGAATATATAGCTAGAGGGAAAGAACAAAAATAGAACCAGGTCTTCTGTAATTCCCTCTATCTCTCTATTCACTCATCTCTCATTTCTTATATTGGTTTTTCTCC